>KN884909.1:24150-43725 GCA_000934455.1 Apostichopus parvimensis | reverse complement strand
AGAAGAGAGACCATTTTAGTTCTTTTCAAGAGTATGTCGTATCGGTGTGTATATTCTCTCCGAGTTTCTATTTCGGTCTGCTTATTTGTCTGTTCGAAATGAATGAGCGAACGATGAACGCATGTCTGTCCATTGACATCCTTCTTTGAACTTTCGATTGACAGAGAGGGAAAATTATACAAAGTGGGAAGGAACGGTTAGTTTAGTACTTCTAAACGGCTAAGAAAGTATCGGAGCACACTGTAAACTACATCCGCGGGATGATCTTTAATGATACTCAGGCTCGGGCTTGCGCGCCTTACCTATTCGAGAGAAATACGCGGCAGGCGTTTGTCATCTGACGGACGAGATTGTAACTCAACTTATATGACCACTTTCTCAAACACAGAGTGGTGATTATGGCACCCGTTCTAATGGAAACGTTTAAGTTGTTGTCATAATATTAAGATCATTTTGTAAATATAGTATAGCCATTTTCAGCGAATGTGGTTACGGACAAATAATTTCATTTAATTTTTCTAACCAAAAACCAAATTCCATAACCATTCTGATCTGAAAGGAATATATACATATCAGTTAATTCAACAGAACTTATTACCTTTTCATCATAGACGATTATTTGATGAATGAAAGAGACTCCTTTTCAACAGACTGGGAATTGTAGCTCTTTTGATGGAAAAAGAAAAAGAAAGTAAAAAAGAAGAAATACACATACACTGGTTAATGCTTGTAAACTGAGTGATAGAAACAACATATACAGGGGGGGTAGGAAGCTTCCAAAAAGTGGGGGGGGGGGCACAACATCACGGAGGGGCACTTTCTCATTCCACAACCACCACTCGTTATGCTATAAACCGATACACACCAGCCATATCACTTAAATATATATGATGTGTTAGTATGTATCTATACTATTTATTGAGATTGTTTATTGTTAACCGTGCTACAAAAAGATATGAGATATGGGATGCAATTTTATAAATAGCATGTACAGACTCAAAATAAATCAAAGGCTTAAGATATCCAAAAGACAGTTTTTCATCAAATGGGGCACATTTTATTTGCCAGTAGGGCACATTTGCTATTTTGGAAAAAAAGTGGGGGGCACGTTCCCCCCAGTGCCCCCCCTGGCTCCTACCCCCTGAACATATACATATGTAAAACTGATCATATTCGTTAACTTGAGTGAAATGTGTGATTTGTGATTGTTGATATAACGGTTAACTGTAATCTATATTTTGATAGATTAGTTGATTTTTAGTATACTTACCCCTTCAAAGAATCTAGTTGCTATTGGTCCAGGGGCTATACAATTGAGTCTTATCTTATTTCTGTAAAGTACCGGACCTAAAACTTTTGTCAATCCCGTCAGACAAACCTTGCTGATGGTGTAAGGTAGAATATTCTGTAAAAAATAAAAACAATGATCATAACGATAACATGCGCGGTATTTCACAACATTCATATACCAGTTGTACCACTCAAAGACTATATCCAGTGCGCATAATTAGCGTCAACGAACGTTCTCGAGTACAAAGAAAAAATACACAGAACCAAAATTGTGGCAAAATGCTGAAATCAGATGACGTCATTTTCATTTTACTACGAAGTATGAGTCACAGATGTCTTTTGGAAGAGAAATTAGAAATACTACCAATTGCAAAGATAGATGCACTGGAACATGAGTGTCCATTACTTGAGTCATTCTTAGCATATTTGAGGGCTTATACCGATGTTTTTGCGTTGCATTTGCCAGAATCTGCTGGCACTCTACGCGGTTATCGAATGAAAGAGAAGGTATAGCCCACATCAAATATGGCAGAATGATTGTCGCTTTATTATAGCACGGACCGATTGTCTAGCCTATGACATTCAGTTCAGTATTATCGTGTCGTATTCTACATCGAGTCCACATCAATCCGCTTGAATAGGAAAAGTGCCGAAAAGCAGCAGGAGAACATCTCATTTGATATATTATCAAACAAAGTTTTTTTTTTGTAGTTTTTATGTTAAAGGGCATGAATGGAAGTACATATGGTGCAAAGCAAACATTGGGTCAATTGAGGAATTTTTAGACCACTGAAGGCCTCCCAGGAGCAGCATACGAAAATTGCTTATACTACTGAGTGAAGAGGTTTGTTTACAAGTGACGAAAACTTCAGGTTCTGATAACAAAAAACTCTTCACGGTCATGATATGGAAAATTGATGGTGCATGCACGAGTGGGCCAACTTGTCAGCTATCTAGTGATGGGTATAGGGCTTAGCTAACTTCCTCAATGACTTACAGACCACATAACTTTGACGATTTAGTGTGTAAGTCAATGTGGCAGTTATATGGAGTAGAGCAAAACGAACTTATAAGAGTGGTCACTGTTCTGCGGGTTCTACACACCGTGTATATTCCATCTAGCAGGTCCCCGATTCCTGTTAGAAACACGACTTGGTTTCGATAATTCATTGACCGATATTTTTTAGTACATTTATAAAACTCCGTAACAACTTGCTCCCCAAAATATTGAACAGAATAACACACACAGGAAATATGATTTCAAGTTAATAGGCCAATACTTACAGGACCCATTCTACCGGGAAACAATGTCGATACTGTTGAGTTAGTCACAATAGCTCCACCACTAAATGGAACGTAAAATGAAAAGAAAGAACACATCCTCAGATGTATACGGTATGAGATAATATTAATAGAGATGATTACGATGATATATATATATATATATATATATATACTTTGAGTGATATCCACTTCCATAAACCAGCCATAATAATGCTCATTTGATGTATACTACTCAAAGTATGAATGTTTGCGTTATTCTTACCCCCTAGCAGATAGGTGTGGAACGCATTCGCGTATCATCAAGAATGTTGATTTTACGTTGACATCAAAGAGCACATGTGAATGAAAGCAAGGAAAGCGTAAGCTGCTCAAGCTACAAAAAGGCTCACAGTTTAATTTGGAAGGTAGGGCTACATGTTGACACGAGAATCGACGAAGATGCGAACATATACGTTGCAATGCAATAAACAATTTAGTCAGGTCTCATATTTTTTCTTTCTCAATTTTGATTTTTTTCCCCCCATTACTTTAGGCTATAGTTCGTACCAGTGCATGGCGCACCACCATTTTTTTACTTGAAGGGGGGTGAGTCTTGCGTGTGTGTGGTGGGGGGGGGGGAGAGGGGAAGGGGAATGGGAATGATTAGAAAGGTTACCAAACCCTCCAAGTATATTGCTTAAGATAAGTATATATATGGATAAGACGTAATAGGCCTATGTCTAATAAACCATCACACTTGTTCCTTTCAAAAGTAAATTACATTGTTTCGAAAAGATGACAGATTGTCTTGTATAAGTCGACGGTCTGCAGTCACCCAAAAAAATTCGCTGGCTCGCGAGACGTCGGAAAATGTATCCATAGTTTTGTTAGTTTGCTGACTAGTTTGCTGCGGCGGGGGTTTGGTGGTTCCTGGCTAGGTTCTTATTGAAGATCGTAGGTGGTGGGCCTTAAAGTTTGCGGACCTCTGGTATAAATTATTGACACTGATGGACAAATGCACTCTACAAATATAATTTCTTGTGAGGAACGTTTATCTTTAATAGACTTCCAAGATGTGGGTTTACACCAGCACTAATAAATAGCACGTCTATACCGCCATATGTATTAATCGCCTGCAAAAAAAGAAATCAATTAATCAACCAATCGATCAATAAATATATCGATTGGATAGGGTTTCTTAAATTCTTGTCGATCTATTTCATTTGTTTACTTCCAAATCCATTTAATGTTTTAATTTAATAATATTCATTCGTTTTATTAATTTTGATTCGTTTTGATATTATCCGATTGGTTTCGATATACTTATATTTTCCAATCTAATTTCGTTTGAATTGATTGAAACCTAATACAAAATGCAATTTGATTTAATTGAATTTTGAAAGTAAAATTTGACTCAATTTTATTTAATTATTAAGGAATGTTTCTTTTTAAAACATTGGTACCATTTGCAGATATGTTTTGTTTTGCATATTGTATAAATTGACTTTATTTCTGCTCATTCAATAATTTCAATGATTTCCCTTCATATCGATTGGAAATGTTTACATTTGATAGTGTTTCATTCATTCATTTTTCCGATTAAGTTTTTATTCAAATTGGTTCCCTTTGATAGTATTTAGACTTCATCTTTGCTCTTCATTCGCCTTAATTTCATCTTCGTTTTTGCATTCGCTTCACTTTGATTTGATTCAATTTGGTTGACCTGATTTAATTTGGTTCGCACTCTCAATTCGTTCTGACTTGAACTGCATGACACTGTTTGATTTCAGTTTAGTTAAATGAAATTTTCTATGATTTTTCACTTCTGCTTCTTATTACTATATCATTAACAATAGATAATAAAGTATACACTGTCGAGCCAATCAGACTATAAGACAGTCAGTATATGTCAAAAGTGAAAGGTGAAACTTACAAAGTCAATTAATCTTTGTCTGTCTTCTTTTTTTGCTTGATGACATACCATCCCTGAAACTTCAAGATTTTTGGCTCGAAGTTTTTCAACCGCAGCTTCAACCTTCTCTTTTCGTCGACTACTTAAGACCACTTTAGCTCCTTCTTGAGCTAACCGTTCTGCAACTGCTAGACCAATGCTTTAAACAAGAACAATAAAACTTGCAAGAAATGTATTTATAAATAACGAATGTTAAGTTCAGCTGTAAATCAAGTGGAGAAATTTGATGATTTCCACCTTTGACCGCCAACTAAAGGAGAGGAAATTAAAAAAGGAATGTGAATTGCTGACTTGCTGAACGTTTAATAAGAAAATCTATATGCTAAACCTTGTAAGATAAAGGCAAATAACCTAATGCTGGGCAAGAGGAAATAAGGGAACCAAGAAAATGTAATTATTTTATACTAAATGTGGAAATTTGTTTCTTTGGATTGAACAAGAAACTCAAGTTTATGTTTAACAATAGTTCAAATAATGACACATGAGGTAATATGTACTTTTAACATGTTAACATGGAACATAGTCAAAGTATCATGATGACGCCTTCTCTGAAGATTGTATGTGACGTAATCGAGACATTAACATTTGAAACTCAGAATCACTTTAGAAGTGAAGAAAACACCGTCAATGTTTGGCAGGAATTTATGCTTGTTCCATGAGATTCATATTTGGTACAAACTCTGACTATTTGACTATATTGATATCTCGAAAATAAGAAGTGATTGCAACTTTCTCAGCAACCTTTTTAAAGTCTAAAGTTATTCTTTTGCAGGTCGAAAAAAATGTTCCTCTAAGTTATTATTTTATAATTATTTATCTATTTTAAATGTTACTGTAGATCGCTATTTCTATTCGTGTTGATGCAATTGATGTAATTCAGGAAAATTTGTAATTTAAAAATATGACTGAATTTAAAGCTAACAAGTGATAATGATTTTGATGAATCGAATCATGTATTAATTGCAGTACTTTTAGACTAAGTTTTCACGGACCGTCTTGGCTTTAATTAGTTAAGATATTTTTAAACAAAACATATAATTCTCAAGTTCAGAGGCGAACTAACCGGTTGGGCAATCGTGTAGTGCCCGAGGGACAGGCCCGTAATCGGGAATTCTGAGTTGGTGGGGCACCAACAATTTTAAGGAGTGCACCAAGAATTTAAGTGGGGTGAGGGGGGGGGGGCAGTAATTTTTTCCTGTAACTTGTGAAGTTCTTTCTATACACATGTATGATGGTGACACAGATGGAGGACAGTGATCTTCACAGGGGTAGGGGTGGGGTATACATTAAATACAAACCCAGCCGAGGACGCTGTGCATATTGCGACTTTCCCATCAAATCTCCCGATGCATGGATTTTCAATTGTGGCAGAAGCCATGGTTTGGAGAAATTTATCCTGAATGGTTCAAAGAAACAGAAAATTCATCACACCAAATATTAACGATGAACTAAATGAATATATAGCTTAACGTTGTTACTCAACAAAACAAATATTGCTACCAATTTGGCTTGGATATGCGTACTCATCATGGGCCCATTAACGTCATATACACCTCATATGTAGATGTTCACAGATTCTTCGCATCATGTCCCCTAAATTCTTACACAGCTGAAATACATCTAAAATACATGATGTCCCCGGTATGCAACTACAAGTATAAGCACTGAAGACATGCGATCGTTGCAATGCCCGTAGTTTATTTACTTACCTCAACTTACTCCCAGCCTTAATCTATATAGAAGATTCTGTGTCCGAGATCCGTCGAAGTTCATGTAACTTTACCAACTCTTTTGTATGGATACCCTCATTATATCGTACACCGTAACGTTTCCAATTAAGTGCGACCTATAACGCGGCTTCACAAATTTACATCGTCCGATACAGAATATACATATATCATGTTGCCTAAGGTCATGGTCCGAGTGCTGATTTTGATCAGCATGTATTGAATCAAGATAATTCTTGTGACATGATTGCATGATAAGATGCCGACATGTGCAATATCTATATGAATGAAATACCGTATATGCCATGACATATGATGACTCAGAGTGATGATGTTTAGGAGTAAACTATAACACTCTGTAATGACCACAAAAATTGCTTATATAGTCCGCATGCGGATGAATGTATATAGTTACAAACTGATTTACTAATGTTCGAGTCGGACTTCATAATTCATTTATTTAAATGAGGCGAATAAGAATATTATAAAGGAGAGCGATCATGAAACGGGGTTATTGAACCCGCTTCTATGTAGGAGGTGCATGGGTGGGTAGGGTCCTCTCCCACCGTGAAAGTAAACAAAAACATTTAAACGTCAAATGTTGCATTCTGAGGCATATTTAGATTATATATAATATAGGTCTATATACAAGTAACTGTAAACGTAAGATTGTGCTATAAATGATAATAAACTCCACAATTCCCCCGACTGTTCATTTAGTTAGTGCCCGGAATCTTTATGTGCATGCTAGAGGCGAATCATAAGGGTTTTATAAAGGAGAGGTGCTGCCGTGGGGTGATCGAGGCCTACCCCCATGTATAGAGAGTTTGGCCCTCCCGCAGAACAAAGTAAGCCTACCTCCTTGCATGGAGAGTTTGGCCCTTACCCAGAACAAAGTAAAAAAAAGGGTATATTTAGACTAAAAAGCATGTACATCATGTCATCACCATGTACAATAGTTTCACTGAATAAGGAGAATTGACGGTAAATTTAGATATTCGTTCATTAGCGAAACAGGAAACTTAGAAGCAACGAGAACTGATACATCGGTTGGGAAGTACCGTAGACCCGCTACGCTGCACTTTCACCTCTTCTTGTACAAAGACAATCGGGTATGGTGAGTGGCGGTACATTTGCAGTGTTACCATTGGTGACTTTATTTATTATTTGATGATTTATATTCCAATCGTGCATGCCCTGTATCATCAACAGTTGTGGGAATTTTGGACCGTTTCTATTTGGGAGGAGGGGGGGGGGGGAGGAACCTGAAGCTCCCATCGTCAGTCGGGAGAAAAGGTTCAAGTGGGTAATTTATTATTAATTAGACCACTTTTACGGGTACAACCCGCCCACTTCACATAACGCGCTTATATTGCCCAACCTTGCATTAAAGCTACCTACATAGACTTAATTTAGTTGCCTCAGAATGCCCATTTTATGTTAAAACATTTTTTCTTGGTAGGGTGGGGTAGGGTGGGATTGGGAGGACACCCATACCCCCAGTCTACATGAGAATCGGCATCCAAGACACCAGGTTCCGCACTCCCTCCGTCAGATCAGAAAATCCTTGATTCTCCGCTAACCCTTCCTTAAATGTTCACGCCCCTACCTAAATCAGTGGTGATAAACTTTGAATAGCACCACATTCCCCTCCCTCCCCTTCCCAAACTTTGAAAGTTTTCGCACGCAACTGGTTCTGATATAGTGTAAAAACAGCTCTTTAAAATGTGACTGATGTCTTTGGTGAACGGCAAAATTTATTATCATTGTTTGTTTCTATCTTAAATCGTTTACATTTCATGCTATCATCGTGTTGTTATGTTGTTATTTATCATTTTGTCCTTTCATGATATAATCCCATTGGCGTTCCATACGACTCTGCACATTACAGGTACCTAGATTCCGATTGCAGACGACAAGGTTAATTGATCAACTCTATCTTTGAAATTATATTAGTGTTTGAAACTGAACTACCAGTACCAAGTAATTGGGTTGAAGGTAGATCAGCTTAGTCGTTTGGTTTTCGTGCCCAGGCTCTATATTGTGTGACTTTCCTTTAAAAGTACTCCTTGGTAGAAATTAGGCCTAGCGAGTAACAAGCTAAGTTGTATCTCTAGCCTATGTTAGTAGTACTATAGGCCTAGTACTAGTAGTTAGAACTAACAGTTTGTATTACTACTGTACTACTAGTACTACTACTAGTAGTAGTAGTTAGCCTATGCTACCAAAATTAGTTTTGGCCTACTTCTATTAATAGTAATACAACTGCTAGTTCGACCTTTGAAAGGCAAACACTTGAAACAGTAATTGAGATATCGGCCTTATCTCAGAAGGAATCATGTTTAAGTATATGTTATTTATGGATTATAATTAGTCGTCTATCAGTTTCTGCCTTAATCGAAGATGCCTGGCCGAACTCAGTGAGACTCAAGATTACGAGCAGCCCTGGATGATCACAAGCCAAAGTAAACTAGCATGCTCACAACACTTGTTATGGTTCATCACAATAGCCTAAGTTAGGGTAACAAATTACAATGCTAGATTTTTTGTCATCAACAGTATCCCATGCTACTGTAATAGATAGTGTTGGTAATTAAGTTCCCTTAGTAATCATTTCAGAAGGTACCAGGCATTTGATTGTATTAATTGAAAACTTCTGCTAAGAAGTAAGATATTGATCAGGCCGCTTTCCCGAATTGAATGAGGTCTAGCTTATCTGTAGGCTATAGCCTAGTCAGTTGTAATGGTGCATGCTGGTTTTCCTATCCACATCTTTTACAGCATAGATTATAGTAGGCCTAGGCATGACCTATTTTGTATTCTTCATTGCACACTTTTAGGTTGTGTGCAAATTCTTGAAAACATGTCACAATTTGGAATGGCCCCACCTACCTACACATGCAGAATGACTCATTAAGAAGGAGCTGGTTTGGGGGAGGAGAGGAAGAATGGACAATTAGATGCACATTTTTAGGGACATGGGCATTCTTGGGCCGGAGCTTAGCTCATCTGATGTACTGTGACTATGTTTAATGGCTTTCTACAAGATGTTATAGGTTACTGTCATACTGTTTGACATAATGGTGACAGGGCAAGTTTGTGGTTGTTTGCCTCATCACCTTAATACATAAGCTGGTTTTTTTTTGCTGAAGATGGATGAAATAAGGACTAGCACATTAAATTCCCCCAAAATCAGTTTAATGCACTAGAACATTGGCCTATTTGTTGGTTAAACATTTGAGAGTGCTTCCTTATACTACCTGACGATAGGATTCATAGTTTCTAACTTAATTTAAAATGACCAGCAAGTTTCAAAACTTGCTGCCTTATAACTTCGGATTCCTTGCTGAAGGCAAAGGAAACCATGTGATGGTGTATGTGTATGTGAGAGTATGTATGTACGGGTAAATGAGCGATTGTAATGATAGGCGTATTCTTGTGTGGGCGTACATGTATATAGTGTAGCGTTAGGCTATGGTGCGCTTGTATCGACGCATCGCTGTTTAATTAATGTAACAGAGGTTTCAAACGTATCGGGCGCGGCGCGCTGTTTGTGGTGCGTGCGTGCAACTGGTGTGAGTGTGGTGTGATAGAACTTTCTTGTGTTTGAAAACGTTTGGGAGAGCTTATGAATGAGGCAGTGAGTACGGATGGTTGACCGGCCAACACTTGTGAGCGAGTGAGTACGTTTGATTCGTATATGTGTAGTGAGCTTGTGACTCATGTTTTATATTTTATATTTAGTTTGCTCCAGTTGAGTTGTTAATTTATTCAAGTAAACCGTTGCTCCAGTTGAGTTATTAAATTATCCAAGTAAACCGTTAATCTTTTGTTTCTGCGTTATCTTTGCAACTTCTCTCCCCTGAGTCATCATACTTTTGGGAGGGCACGCCAGTACGAAAAACCACTAAACTTACATATGCATTGTGCGTATGTATGTATAACAACCTTTTTGATGTTCACAGGTCATCGGAGGAACTTCATACATTGCATGTAGGTCGATCATTGCAATTGACAAAAGGTTGGTGTCTCTAAGAAGTTCAATCATTTGAGATAAGGAAACTTCATTGTTAACATGATAACTCCAAAAGTGAAGCTTGGGTGAACTTCATGCAATATGGTGTTGATCTGCTGTTCCAATGTAACTTGCACTTTGTACTTGGTATATGTATCCACCTGATTGGGTGCAATAACCCAGAGCTGTTCTTTGTGGAGCTCAAAGGTCATTTGAAGTCATCAGCTGTCAAACTTTGAAAACTATGTAACACTCTGTTTAACTCCAAAAGTGAAGCCCAGATGAAGTGGATACTTGGTACAGTAATGGGATTTTCTTGAAGTGAGTACACAACACATCTTGTATATTACACAGGACAGTTGAGGTCACAGTCTGAAAAAGCTTTTATAAATGAAAATGTAAAGGAATATGCATTTAGTAGTGTGCATATAGGTGATGGATAAAAGAGGGAACAAAGGAGCTGGTGAAGACAAAACAAAGGGCAAGGAACCAGGTGTTTACAGGCGCGTAGCCAAGGGGGGGGGGGCGAAGAGGGCAGCCGCCCCCCCTTGAGCATTTAAATTTTTTTTTTTTTTTTTATGATATCGCTAGTAAATTCAAAAGAGAAAATGCTAAGATGCAACTTACCAGGCCTGGGAAGTGCCATTCCCAGCGATCTGGGAGGCATGTTCAGCCAAAATTTTCTTGTACGTTTCGCGCCAACTCATGGTGGCGCTACGCTTAGATAGTTTGCAATGCCGAATCTACGGGTCTGATAATTTGCCTACAGTTTCCCCCCTCCCTTGGCAAATTCCTGGCTACGCGCCTGGGTGTTTAGCACGGCTATCTCGATTCATCATTTCTCTAACTTGAACTATACCTTCCTTCACCAATGTCAAGTGGATCAAAACAACATTATTTTCTTTAACTCTTAATTTAACACAGAACATGGCATCTGCTTACATATCAAAAGGTTTTCAGAAAGATGGAAGATTTCATGGCAAAGTTGCCCTTTGCACAGCCTCGACTGCTGGGTGAGTATTCGTGCATGCAGATCACACTTTAGCTTTTTTTTTATATCAAAACAGCAAAAAATGGCTTCAGAGATCCTTTCAGTACTCTACCAACTGATCTGTAGTTCTGAATTTTGGTAGTAATGCTCAGTGTCAGGCTGTTTGCTATCCATTGTTTATTTATTTTAATATCTGTACACTTTTTTAATAAATTCTGCTTTGTAGCAATTCCATTTTAAGTATTGAGGCTTCATTTCAAGTGAATTGATAAAATTTAAGTTTTGATTTCTCCTTTATATTATGATATTTTTGTCATGAATGTTATTTGTATGTAAATATTTGTTTCCATAGAATCTTAAATGTTTTTGATCATGTTCCTTTTGTTATAACCGATACTTTGTAAATTTTTTTTTTTTTTGGTATAAGAATTGGTCTAGCAGTCGCAGAACGGTTAGCTCAAGAGGGAGCTAAGGTGGTCTTAAGTAGTCGACGAAAAGAGAAAGTTGAAGCTGCGGTTGAAAAACTTCGAGCAAAAAAACTTGAAGTTTCAGGGATGGTATGTCATCAAGCAAAGAAAGAAGACAGACAAAGATTAATTGACTTTGTAAGTAAATTGTATTGTATTGAAATGTTGGTAGATACAACCAATTAATTATAACCAACCATTCAGGAATGGGAAATTAATAAATTATATATAGGAAAGATGGAAGACGTGGGGAGGTGGTTGGATTTGGGGGTGCATCGTTCATAGATCATAGTTAAATAGGGTAATGGAGAAGGATGGTCGTGATGCACCCCAGAAAAAGTTGTAGACAGCAATAAAAGGGTAGAACTTGCTTGAATTCCTATTAACAAATATGTCTTTCCTCCGATAGACTCTTCAAACTTATGGTGTTATTGACGTACTGTTTGTGAGTGCTGGAGTCAATCCCTTTAAGGGTGATATGCTGCTGGTGAGTTTATACATAAATAGCATTTTGATAGACTTTGCTGTCTATGGTTGGAAAAATTTATGTCAGTTTTTATGTTACGATATGTTAAATTCCGTCAGCAGAAGTTTTTAAGATGTTACCATGTAGGACGTACGTCAGATTTGCATGTACCATGAAGTGAGACTACTTTGGCTACTGTTGATACGGTGAAGTGATTTGATAGTAGGGTTAAATATTAATTACTAATGCAATGATGACGAGTTGAGGATACGAGTAATCCATATTCACTAGCTACCTGCCTCATATGCCACCCGCCCTCTGATCCCCCGTTCCTTCACTCCTCCCTCTCTGCAAACCGTTCTTCGGTATAGTATAAAATACTAGACTGTAGTGGGTCTGTAGTGGTTGGTACTAGGTGTGCTTGCGTTCTAGCTTAGTAACACTCATGGATTTGTACTCACAATGGTACTAATAAGAGCATTAACATGGAGCACTAGCATAGATAGTAGATACTAGGACAAGTTTTAGTACTGGTTGTTAGGCTTACAGCCTTGTACTCATTGTACCGGTACTAATACTTATGGGTATCGTAATTGTACTCATTGTGTCGTCCCCATACTGCCTTGCAATTGTGTTCGTTTTTCGATATGCAAATCGTAGATGTAGCTAGAAAGCTGGGGATGTACAAAAAATGCCATAGGGGGTTATTAGGGGTGTGAGGGGGGGGTGTGAGAATTGGTGAGGTACGAGATGTACCTCGGTGTTATGCCACTGGTGCAGAAGACATGTTGCCTGGTTTAAAAATGTTAAAGTTTTGCTCAAAAGAGGCTGTCGACTTTCTGTAAATCTTTTTACGGAATAAATTTATTAAAAACGAAATGATCGTTTTCTTTGTCCTTTCTTCATCCACTGCAGGTTAAAGAACAAGAATGGGACAAAGTAAGGACATGTAACTCTATATTTATGTATTTTATAAATTTATATAATATATTTCTACATAGTTAATTGTTTTTACTCAAGTTGTCTAAGGTTTAATTACCTTCACAGAGTGAAATCATATTCTTCTGCTCAAAAGCTTCACAATTACAGGAGAAAGTGCACAAAACTGAATTGATTTCAGGCATAATGAAGTTTTCAGATGTTTGCCTGGTGGTGATGAGTATAATTAATTATAGTTAATTAACAGATCTGCAGATTGTTTACAGTGCCATTTCAAGCTTATTTAATATTCATTGGAAAAGAAAAGCTGTAAGTGTTGGAAAGAACAATGCTCCTCATTACTTTCTGAATGTGTAATTATTAATTAATAAATAAATAATAGTTGCAAGCTGGTACCCATTCCAGTCCAAACCCACACCTCTCATATAATAGTCATAATTGCCAGACTCGAAATGTCAGTTGAAATATTTCTTATTCTCAGGCAGACGTGTAAAGTGACAAATTTTACTAGTGTCAATGTAGCAGCATAGTGTTGGTTGTTAACCTCTAGGATGTCATGAGATATATCCCTTGGAGTCTGTTATACTTTTAAAATCAGCAAGGTGCTTGCAAAACCATAAGCTTCACTTGAGTTTTTAAATGACCTCATTAACAAAGTGAGCATTTGTTTGATTCTATTTACTTTTCACCACAAGTTCATTAGCTTTTAATGTCAATGTAAAAATTAAAAGTGTCCCCCTCAAATTACCATTGACAGTCCACTATGAAACAAAACAATTCTTGTACTGTTACCAATCCTAATGTTAGTGTTACCAATAACTAAAAGTTAAAAAAAATGTGTTTTCCTGGGTACTTAAGAAGACTGAAGTAAATGGTTTGAATATGACAGTAAAGTTTTGCAGAAATGTGAGCCATGAATAACCTAATCATTGTTGGTCTTTATTTCTTTTGCTCTGGCAAGAGTCTTTTTGGGACAATGCTAATGTCCTTTCATTTATTTGCTTGTCCACAAGCAGTGTATTAACATAATTTACCATTTTTTTCCCCATTTCACGCAGTTATTCGAAGTCAATGTGAAGTCGACTTTTCTTATGATACGTGAAACCGTGCCGCACATGAATAAAGAAGGGTGAGATATTTTACACAGCCAGTAAATATTTTTTGAATTCTTCAGAATGAATTTCTTTTGGGATTTCGTTTAGTGTAGAAGGAAAACACCAGTTTTCATGCGGTAAAAGTTTTAACAGGCTGTTTCCTGCTGGTTCCAAAAAGATCATGGAATGAAATTCAAATGATATTCTCTAAGATCTTGGAAATGGGATCACTGCAAACATCGTGATTTTTTAGTTTTTCTTTACTTAAGGCCTTGCATTAAATGATGTCAATGTCCTTTAATATATAAAGTGGTCTGGTGTTGTCATTCACTGATGCATACACTATAATACTTTAAAAGCATTGAAGACTCGCCCCAAACCGTGTGCCGCGCTCTGAAAAAGTTAACTTTCCGTTGCTCGCAAATGACATTTTCTTCTTGTCGCTACAAAATGCAGACAGTAATGAAACATGATACCTTGTTATCTTTTATCTCGACCTGAGATGTCCATCGCTGCTATGTAAACTGTGTTGTGGGTATTGACCGTAGCTGTATGTATTGGCTGTACACTAGTGTCTAATTACCGACGGTAGCAAGCTGTGTGTGTATTTTCTGGGATCAGTGGTGGTGTCTGACACTTCTGTTACACCTCATTCGAAACTAGGTCAGATTACTGGCATGAGACGAGTCTTCACACGAAGGCTTTAAGAAACAAAGTTTCAGCAGTAACAGGTGGAGTGGCGAGAAAGGGGAGGGGGTAGCAAATAAAGGTTTTACTTAAATGTGGTTATGACAAAACCATATCCTTGGATAAATCTATACCAATAGTTCCACTCGTTTGGGGGAGAGAACGGTTCTCCCCCTACCTTCACTCACTACCTCCCCACCCCTCCCTTACCCTGGAGGAAGAAACAAACAACTATTAGTAACAATAAATATAAAAATTACTGAATACAAAATGGAAGGGGAAAAAAAAAGAGCAATTTTCCATGCAGTTGATGTAGTGCAATTCTCCACAGGTTTCTGACCCTGGCTACTGAATATCACTTATTAAGAAGTTTCTGTTTCCGTTTCTCTTCCCTGTTTTTTTTGTACAGTGGTGGTGCTATTGCCATCAATTCTACGATAGCAGCCTTATATCCTGATGCCTTTGGAATGGTAAGAATTAGAGTAATTAACTTGTCATAGAAGAGTACCAAAGAATACATTAAGGAAATTTATACCCCGGAGTAGTTAACTTTGGTAGTTCAGAGGAAGAGAGAGAGAGAGAGCAGGGATGAGGATAAATTTATCCTGCATTCAGTGGCGGAGCTAGGGGTATTGGTCAGGAGGGGCGAGAATGGTCAGTAGGGGCGCTTTCGACACTATCTTAGCAGAGCGCCACCACAGGTTGGCGCGTAGCGTACGGAAATTTTTTGAGTAAAGATACTCCCTAGATCGCCAGAAATGACCCTTTCCGGGCCTGGCTAATTTGCAGGTAAACGAAGAATAAATACGTGTCATCGCCAAATTACACCAACAAAATGTAACAAATGTCAATAGGTAGATGAGAGCGCAAAAAAAAATTCAATAATCGCGAATAAGTAAAAAGTGGTAAAGAGCTGAAAAGGGCGCCAGCAGTCCATTTGAGTCCGTCAGGGGGGGGGGCTTCCGCCCCCCCTGACTGTATGGATGCTCGGCCACTGCCTGCATTGTGGATGTGACTGAAGCATTTTTTTGAAAACAGACTATTCAATTTTGCTTTGTGAAACATGATTCTGTAGAATTAAAAAAAAAAAACTTTACCAAATTACCACTTTGTTCTATCTAAATGGAGCTACCATCATCTTTCTGTGCACTGAGAATTCATACCTAAAATTATAAGGTCTAAAAAATGCAAATGAAGTTTCGAGAAAGGATATAACTGATCAGTTTGGTAGCTCAACTGGTAAACCTGTGTTACTACCCAGAACGGCCAGTTTTGGGCTGCAGCCTTAATTATGCCAAATGGGCCACTTTCTAGGCATGAAAAAGGTTGGGATTTGGAGTGTGATATGCATACAATGAAGTCTGGCCGACAGGTTTCATTCAATATCTTATCACAGAAGGTGACTACCTATTTATAATTAATACCATATTTATAATTAATACCATATTTAGAAATAATACCATATTTTAATACTTACATGATCTGCTCTGCAAGCTATACACGTTTGAATTATAAGGCTCATAAAGGTGAGCGTTTCAGTATTCTCTACTACTTCACTTCTATATATAGAACGGGCACACACAAGACTTTAGTTTCTTCTATTTCGCGGAGGTTGTTTTTCCTCCTAAATTTCATGAATTGATTTAGTCATATCCTTTCTTTATACAGTTTGTTCAGCCGTATGCAGTCAGTAAGACAGTTCTAACAGGCCTGACCAAAGTATTAGCTCCAGTGCTGGCGAAAGATAACATTAGAATCAACTGTATGGCTCCAGGGCCAATTAACACTGAATTTCTTGAAGGGGTAAGTCACTTGTTATTTTCTTATGAATTTCTTGTCAGTGTATTAAAGTAAATTAAAGGTCTTGAACATTTGCCCAAATCTTAGGGTGCTCAAATTTGTTTAACAGTTCCAAAACAACTATCACATGGAAGATGTGATTACATCACTTTATTCCTAGACATTGTTGAGTGCTAAATAAAACAGTTAAATGTTTCAGTCTGAGAAAAAATCCTTTCACTGGCCTGGGGAAGGGGTGGTGGAGGAGGGGGGGCTCAGCAGTTCTGTAATCTTCTTGGAGAATGAATATGAATGGTGACCATGATTTGAAGTTCTAGCATATTTGGGAATAATACCTATTGCCTTTAAAACATTTACTCCATACAGCATTATGGTACTTTCAACTTGTTTCAAGCTAGCCCATATTGTGTTTTAAGTATTATTTTGTGGGACAAGGTGTATGTGGGGGGGGGGCGGGTGGAAGTGGGAGCAGTATGGATTTGCATAAGTCTGTCCTGTTTGTGCAAATCTGAGGAGGATGGTTACTCTCACCTCACATGGTAGACACAAATATTTATTTCTTAAAACCACATTAAATTATACATTCACACACATATGTAGATTTCAGCCTGAGGGTGAAAGCATATACTGTATGTTGAACATGTCATACCTGCTCATAGCTACAAGCAGTAATTAAATGTGGTTGTTTGTCAGTCTGTTTGTCCATCTGCACTTTTGCTTTGATGTGTTTGACACCCTGCAGTGTCTACATACTAAACGGTTATTTAGATAAGTGGATTTAAAGAAGATAAGGGAAAATATGATCTGTTAGATTTGATCTAGCAAAATGACATGAGGACCTTTACAAGAATGTGTACACTTGAGAGATGTGCAATCAATTAATTTTTTCATATGGGGACGCAAAGTTTTCTGTATTAGACTATGAAATGGCCAAATGGGTCCTATTTTTCATATCTCATCTCTCATGATTACGGTTCTAAAAAAGTTAACATTGCATGATCATGTAACATGGTAAGGATCAATAATACAATGTAGCTTTTAATGTGTATTAAAAAAAGGTATAGCTATTACCAGCAGAATCAACTGTAGGTTTCATTAAAATAAAGTTAACAAAAGTACACAACTACTCCACCAACAGATCTATAAAACTTTCTATCCTGACGCAACAAGTCCGCCATCAGTCGTCGTTAACAACTCATTTATGAGAAGGTAAACTAATTCATGTTTTATTATGTATTTCCTACACATACATTGGGAAGAGTTATATAAGTTCTATATTAAAGAGGAAGTCACCTCTCCCTTTGGGTGGAAAGTAAACAGCTTGGGTAAACAAATCAATTGATGATGGTACTGAGCTACAGCTACAGTATGCTAGCTGTAAGGACCGCTATGCTATATTTATCAACAAAAGACACTTCCTCATAATTTGAGTAGTGGTGATCGAGGGGGAGGAGTAAATGGGATAAGTGGTTAGGGGGTGGGGGACGTTAATTTGGGTTAAATAGACATTATCGTGACACACGAACTTACTCTAAAATTGCCACAAAGTTTGAAAAACATACAACACAATTTGTCAGCATTTCAAACTAGTTGACAATTATGTAATATTTATTTACATGATATTTGTAATTTTGTGACAGCATCATTTCTGTTTGCAGGTTTTTCGATTCCTTGCAGAGAACAGAATGAATCTGTGAGATGTTGTGGTGTGTGAATGCTTGCACTTGTTTTGTATTCCTTCTGAGGACTCAAACAAAAGAATTCCAAGAAAGATTGGATACACTTTATACTTAGCAATAACACCTAATTGATGATGATACATGTGAACATTCAAATTCAAATTACCTCATGCTGATTGGTCTATGTTGACCAATAAAACATCTTATCAAACACAGTGAAGATAGATGCAGCATTATTGCATATAAACTTGTTGACATGTTTATTGCTCTTTTCCAGTAATTTCCCTCATTACCCAGTATTTGCTCCATTTCGAAGATAGACAAGAATAAAATTGATCTCATTTGCATGATCTAGAATGCAACATTACAATATTGTTTTATACTGGTGTGAAGAAAAGAGAGTCATGATGACTTTGCCCAGGGGATCAAAGGGGTGTGCATGGGGTAGGGTTTGGTGGGACCACTGGTTTCATCATCATTGTAATAATGAAACAAAACCAGGTGCTCTTGATTGTGTGTCATATCTTTACCTTTTTCAGAGCTGCAGATCCAGCAGAGTGTGGGGCTGTGGCAGCATTTCTTCTATCTGATGATGCTTCGTTTATAACAGGAGAAGTGTTACCGGTGTCTGGTGGCTCTGTTCTGAGTGTTTCATCTGTCCTCTAGAGTTGATCTGTTCTCTAGAGTTGATCTCTCCTCTAGAGTTGATCTTTCCTGGCTTGCTAACAGAGTTCAAGGGAAATATTAATACAAAGTGATTATGAAGCTTTCAATCATGGCAGAGAAACGGGATCGTTGAAACGGCGAAATAATGTCTATGAACGTAAAGAAGAAGGAGAGTGCAGGACTATGATCATGTGATCATTCAATCGTCCAATCACATGTATGCCAACAAATTCTTTGCTTTGTAATTTCACAGTCAGTTTTGAACTTTTATGTTGGAAGTATTTTTCCACAGAAATTACTGAATAATCTTGATGGGGAAGATTGTTTAACACTTGGTCATCCTACCACCTAGGCAGAGGTGGATGAAGGGTGCATGATGCCCAAACTTCGGTGAGGTAGAAGGACACATGACTTTGATCTGAGGAAGCAAACCGAAAAATCAGCTCAATCGTCAAATAAAATGGATCTACTGTGCATTCTGTTTCACAATTACAGTATTTTTATGTTTTTCAAGAAAAT
>KN884909.1:12656-23835 GCA_000934455.1 Apostichopus parvimensis | reverse complement strand
TTTCTAAATAATTTTATCAAATGTCAGTATATCGATATTCAATGCAGTTATGGTGAGGTTAAGATGTTGGTTATCTATTTCTATCATGATTTTGAAGTAGTTGTTGTTGCAAACATTGGTCGGTATTGTTATCACAATAGCAAGTTCCTTTTCCAATTCTTATATACATCAATAGTTTCTACGTTAGTCATAGTGGTGCAATAGTGGTGCACAGTGATGCCTCTTTTTCTCTCAATCCCCTTCCCTAGCTCCAATTAGTTTCCTAAATGGGCTGTAATCCTCTTCAAAAGAAACAAAAAAGTAAATCAGAAATAGGCATTACCTGCACAGACCCAGTCTTTCTCAGTTGAAGAAACACCAACGGTCTATGGAGGGGCACCAACAATTTAAGGAGGGTCATACTCGTGTTGTCCGTCTGAAGTTTACGTACACAGGGGATCAATGCTGCATTTTCGCCCAACAAAATACCTTGGTTTACCCAAACCAAAAAGTCTCATGGATGCTGACATCGCACTATGAACAATCGAACAAAAAACTTAATTTTGACTCGCATAATTTGTTGAATTTTTTGTTGGATTCATTATTTAAAAAAAAAAATTCAGATGAGATCATTGTCGAGATAAAAGTTTTGAAACTAGTAGATATAACTATTATGTTGAATTTCGAGATGAAAGATACACTTACAAATATTGAGATATAACAGGAAATTTCAGGTAAACCGTCAACATCTTGTGAGAAAATATGAAAATTACGAGATAATTCAAGATGTGATGTTCTAGTGAGATCGCACAAAAAAATTATGTTATGGCCTAACATTTGTACCCAACTAAGATAAAATTGAAAATAGTTTCGTAATCGTATCGTTATTGCAAATGAATGTAAACACATTGGTAACAATTCCTTTCCGATAAACCAATGATTACAGCCGGTCTGGACACATCGCCATGATACAATTTTACTAAACGGCTCCAACAACAATTTTCCCGATAACCGTCAGTAATATTTGCCCGACAACTGTCCGTCTCGTCCGGTGGCGAATTATTCCTGAAAGAGAGGGTGTGGGCCAGGGGAGGTGGGGGGGGGGGTACCACACCCATAGTGACTCCCCTAATTGTATGGAAGAGGAAAAATCGCTTGTATGGGTTGCGCTCGAATAGAAGTAATATCTAGTATAGCCAATATAAATGCATACAAGTAGTAGTAATGTAAATAGATGATTATTGAACAAATGAAGGAATAAAAAAGTAATCTTAAGTCAACGGTAAAAGCACATCGATGTTGCGTCAAATTGGCCCAATTCGACCACAAACGTCGATTTTTGGGCCGACCAAAACCTGTAGCATGTGATCCCCATATGGCAACCTCATAGTCATATGCATACTCAGACATAACTTTTATTTGGGCTCAAATACAAAATCAATTTTACCTGTGCGAAACACCGCTACGTGGAATTGAGTTGAAATGTCCCTAATATCAGAGCCGTATTATAAGTCGAGCGCCCTCTTCAAATCTAAGCTCCATTTGGCTTTGTAACCTGTAAGTATATGCTCCAAATAGACGCCAAAAATACGACTACCACCGTATCCCAAGTCCTAATATACCATTTCTATTTGTTGTATGTCGTATTTTCAAAAAGTAGGTGCAATGTTATGAGGTATAAATTCGAAACAATGTACCATTTTGGTGTCTCAATCGGGACAGCTTTTTATAAGATCATGCTCGATAACACTAGGACACTAAAGCATGTCGCCTAACGTTCAGTGCTTATTACTATTGTGCCCCATGTGACTGGTGTTACAACGTAACCTTTCGTAGTGTTACCAGTAGGAGTCTAGTACGTTGGTTTGTTATTTAAACTTATTATTAGCATTAGGGACGGTATTTCTCTATTCAACCTGACCAACGTTAGGTGACGACATAAAGGAGTTATTATAGAATACCCCCAGTACAGTAAACATACTGTCTAGCATGTTAGCATAGGATATGCATGAGAATCATACTTCTGTGAAAGCACTCCACACGCTTTCTAGTCTGTTGGGTACAACTATCGAATAGCCCGCCGACACGTCCCAAGTTCGCATTGTAGCCAGCTACATCGTAACACATACACACAATGCCCACAACAATACTCTCTTAAGAGAACACTCCGGATCAGTTCCCACTCGCCGCCAGTTGGAATATTCCACTATTAGTATGTACAGGTGCTTTTTATTTGTGTACAATCAAAACCAGCCATTGTTTCGTGGTTCTCAAATAATTTTTGAGAACGACACTTTACATCTCTTACCTATTTTAATTTAAAATAAAATAAAACTGATAGCAAACTGCTTATCCACTATTTTAATTTAGTGAATTAATATTACTTATACTATTGTTAATCCCTAACCTTGTGCCGAACTTTTACCATTGTCAACTTGATGCCAACCTATTACTGAATGGGACATGATCCAAGACTTCTGGGGCAATACTTTGGACATTCAAAACTTTTTTAATATTGAACACACAAACGAAATATTGGGGTCAATGATGGGTGGTTCTCATTATAATAATGCATGAGTGTTTGACAGAGCCGGTGTGTTACTCCAGGGGAATGCTTTGGTAATCTTGACATATTCACTTGATTTGAGGGGGTGTTTTCATGTGGCGGAGTATTCTATAATGTCTCCCTCCGTTGCTATGGTAAAATGAATGTTTCCAACAGTTTGTCGTAATTGGTACCCGTGTCTTGTGTAACCCATGAAAGTATATACCTGCCTTTTATTTGACTACGTCGTATTGAGTGACCATGGAATCGTCGCAATTCCCAGCTGATGGGTGGGACCTACTCAAACTTCAAGACTTAAGGAATGGCCTAAGCCTAGAAAATAATATGATTTGAATTTGTCTGCTATTTGCCTATTGCAGGGTTGATCACCATCGTTTTACAGATCAACATTCGCAATGTCCGGAGGATTAGATGTTTTGGCCCTCCGTGAGGAGGATGTGTCTAAATTTTTAGCCGCAGGTACTCACCTTGGGTCCACCAGCGTTGACTACCAAATGTTACAGTATGTCTATAAGCGCAAGACTGACGGTGAGTGTCATCGTGCAAATCATTTTCATGTAAACTTTGAATTATGGCTGGTTATATTATTCTGGTGGTAACATCCGATGAGGAATTAAGCTGTCAAGTCACGTTTTTGTCAGGTCCGGTTTACTTCAGATGACGAATGAAATATCGGTTAGTTCAGAGTTTTAGAGACTTTTATCTTAGATCTTACTTTATTTTAATTATCTTAAGTTGTCATGTTAGTGTATGGATCTTATATGAAGCTTTATGTTCTGACATTTAGGAGTCCACATTATCAATCTGAGGAAGACATGGGAGAAACTGCTTCTGGCTGCCAGGATCTTGGTAACGATCGAGAACCCATCTGACATCTGTGTGATCTCTGCCAAGCCCTATGGACAGGTAGGATTCAGTTTATCATTGTACAGAACTTGCAAAATAACACATCTTTGAGACTAAAATGGTGGTAGGAAACATGTGAATTCATGGTCGTATGATAATTAGCCTCAGAAAAACCCAGCGCAAAGATTCATTGGTCGATAAATTTAAATTGTTTTGGTAAGATCTTTACCATTTTCCTTATCATGTACATTGGATCAGTTGTAGGCAACACTCAAACCTTCCTTCTTTCAAACCAATGGGAAAAAGGGAGCAAATGATTGATTTCTGTAAAGCAGCTTAGCTACAATGGAAACTAAATGCAGCTTTTCTTTCCTTTACGATAATTGCATTGATTCCTTACATACAGTATTATAACAATATTAGTGATTGGGCAGCGACAGTTTACTATCTAATGAATTTGGTGTTTGTGTAAACACCGTGGCTAATTTGAAGAGCTTATTACAACATGAGCTGATGATTTTGACCCAGTTATGCAAATTTTTGTTAAAAACTGTGGTCTTCCCAACCCTGCCACTACCATTGTGTAGTAATACCAAACAGGAGTTATCAAGTACAAGTAAGAAATTGATACAATTTTCAATCTTGTGTATTCTTTATCGTTAAACTGCAGCAGTTAGTGTTTGAGACCAGGCCAACAGTTTAGGCAACATCTATAACTAGTTTTGACCAAACAATAACACATAAAAGTGTGTAAAGGAAGTAAAACTAACTTCCACTTTATATCCAGATTGATAGACAAATCAAAGCCTCCATGGTTTTGTTTTCAAAAATACAAGATCTTTATAGTTTTTTCATGCTTTCTGAACAATTTTGTTATTGCAAACAGAGGGCAGTGCTGAAGTTCGCCAGCCACACTGGTGCAAGTGCTATTGCCGGCAGGTTCACTCCTGGAACCTTCACCAATCAGATCCAGGCTGCCTTCCGTGAGCCCCGACTCTTGGTCGCGACCGATCCCCGATCTGACCACCAGCCAATCAGGGAGGCCTCCTATGTGAACATTCCTGTCATTGCATTCTGCAACACCGACTCTCCGCTACGCTTTGTGGATGTGGCTATCCCCTGCAACAACAAGGTAGTGGTCCTCTTCATGAGGAGTCAGTTCATCACAGTGATGCAGCAGTATGACTCAGACATTTATCTAACCTAATTGAGTAAACTGTATTTTATACAGTCAGGGAATAAATAAGTGTTCACATCTTGTAGAGCGGCTCTGAATTTGTTGTGGCTTGCGAAGTGCTATGGTTCACGTGTAAAGAAGAGCCAAACATCTTTGAACTTGTATAGCAAAGTGTAAATTGACCATTTTTGCATAGCACATTTTTCTCTGCAATACTGGATAAATTATTCCCTCGTAAGTGAGATATTCAATTTTCAATTGTAGAACATGTGTGTTATGTTTAGCTTTAACGATTTTGTTTTAAATTTTTATATATTCCTCTTCAAAGCCGATTTGTCAATGGCTCTTGATTCTGCTGATACTGATTCTCTGTTAGATGACAAGTGCAAGGCATAACATAGAGACAACTCTTTATTAATTCAGATATATATGGGTCAATCCATGCCAAATCAACAGATTTTTGGGTCGATTCCACGTCGACCCTCTCCGAATAGCCTGAAATTGATATGTTGTCTTGCCACAAGTCTCAAAGGATGAAATTGGGCGAAAAAATTTTTGAAAACCTTTTGGTTGCTAGGATATGGCCACGCGTAGCAACCATATCCAGATTGCATTTTAAGAGCCCTAATTTTGTGTCAAGTTTGGAGGCATTTTTTGCATGAATGTAAAGTATTTTATGTCTGAGAGGGTCGACGTGGAGGCTACTGTTGATTTGGCATGGATTGACCCATATATATAAATGCTTGGGTAGTTGTACATTATAAACTGTTGCTGCTACACCCAACTAAAATGCCTTTAGAGGTTCTTTGTAACACTGTGTTCACATGTTTTTATGAATGATTTCTTTGCACCGCCTGGTGTAGGGTATTCCCTCAATTGGACTGATGTGGTGGCTCCTCTCCCGGGAGGTGCTCCGTCTACGAGGTGCCATCAGCCGTGAGGTTCCTTGGGATGTCATGCCCGATCTCTACTTCTATCGTGACCCACAGGAGGTCAGTCTACTTTCTGTTTAAATTTCTTCTCTTTGCAAAATTCCTTGGCAATAATTTGTTCATATCCACATTTATGTTTTTTGGCGCTGAAACCCCAAAGCAGCACTCAGCTGACACGTTGGAAAACTTTACTTGGAACATTTATTCAGGTTGAATTCTTTGATAGATAGATCAAATTTGCAGTGAAATATTTCTCAAAAACGCATAGGACAAAAAGATTTTTGTCTGTCCCAAGGTTCATGGGAGTAAGTTATATCTTTTCTCTATTCCAAACCATTGCTGCAATACAGTCTTCGTTCTGTACAAGTTCATTGAGAGTATCTGGATGAAGGACTCCTTCACTGCAAGGCTCTTTCAGAAGTTTCTCTCACTGCAGGGTGCTTCTTAGGGTCATCTCTTCAGAGGTTGCTGGCCTTGTATTAATGGAAGAGCATCACACAGAAATGCTTTGACCCGATCACATCCAGTATCAGGTTACATCGTCAATTAAAATGCTGCAGATATGATGAAGGCTAAATGGAATGATTTAGTATCTCTCTCAGCTATTAAGTGGATGTGGACTGTTCCTTTTTACTTATTTTTTTATTGTACAGCGCTTTGAGATTTCTGGGAGGCGCTATATAATACATATTATTATTATAATTATGTTTACATGTTATGTAGTACCATCCCTTTCAGTCACACAAAAACAACAACAACAATAACCGCATACAGACTTGTCGAATGCACAAAACTACACAATAAACATTATTAATTAGAAATGTACATTGCTCAATTACTTATTTTACAAGCTCGTACTGAACATATTAAATTAAGCCCTGCTTTACAATAACTTCGCCGACATGTATAAGTATGTAACAAACATATACAGACAGAAACGTTAAAAAACAAGCTATTTTAGGCTATAAAGTGAGAGCGTGGTGGCCAATTGGCTAAGGTGTCGGACTCGTGATCCAAGGATTGCTGGTTCAATTCCTGCCTAGTTCATTATGTTGTGTCCTTTGGCAAGATATCTCACTTGCCGCTCTCCACCCAGGGGTTAAATGGGTACCTGTGAGGTAACTTGTCATTGGGCAAAGTATATAACTGCTGGCGACTGGAGGGATTGTCTCTGGGACAGGTTATCATTGACCAGGGGTAATAAAGTCTGTAAAGCGCTTTGAGACCTATCGCTGGTATAAAGCGCTATATAAAAAGCAAATATTAATATTATAAAAGGTCAATTTACATAACAATATCCTTGTTGTTTTAATGATAGGTGGAGAAGGATGAGCAGGAGGCCCGTGAACGTGCCGCTCAGAAGGATGAGCCCCAGGCAGCTCCATACGTGGACCAATGGGGAGCAGATGTAATGGGAGTACCAGGAACTAAACCCCCAGAGGTGGCAGATGTAAGTTGAGATTATCAATATCTCTCTCTCTGTTAACTCAGGAAGTTGTTATTATACGGAAATACAATATTTGTTTGAAATAATTAACTCTTGCATTGGGTGGGTACTTGTGTTTCTTTTATATTAAATGACTTGATTGAGTCATTCAAAATTTGCTAGTAAACACCAAATTGGTTTGTTCATCTGTTCTGAATCAGATTGGAGCCATTCAAGATGTGATAATGGTTAGATGAACGCAGATGAAAGAGATGAAGGATTGGTTAGCAACTGCAACAAGGAGTGTTATCAACTATTTGTAAGCAAACAGTGATTTAGCGAAATAGTCTACTTCTTCAGTTTTTGGTTAGAGAGTCTTTGCATCACTGTATAGTTGCACCCCATGCCACAAATGCTCTTGTCTAACACAGGAACACTTGAAGAAATAGTGAGTTGTGAGACTAAGAGTTTGTAACGTCAGTTTATGACCTCAAATGATCACAAATTTTATGGGATGAGAGATTAATAAAGATATTGCAGCCTATTGCTCATTTCTGTAGGTAACATTTGATACACCCTGTGCTAATCTGTCCAAGCCAACCTTACCTAACCTAACTGAAGGTTGAAGTACACATTGACAATAGCAAAGGACAACTCTCCTCTCCATGTAGAATATCTTCCTAGTTTCTTTGACCAAGTCTTCATTGATGATGCTCATGGACATGCATAAATTTCCATTTTCTGGTTCAATGTTAACAATACTTTTGAGGTCATGACAGTGTGTATATGTGTGTGCGTGTGACACCTTGCTTGCAGACACTATCTCTCGTAAGAAACAACACTTGGATGGATCCCAAAACTTGAATATGAATGTCACATATTGAGCTCTAAAAGCCTATTCTTTTAGTGGAGGTGAAAGGTCAAGATATGAAAACTTTGTATTTGAAATGAGATATATCTCAAGAAACGAAGCTTGGATTGATTTCATACATTGCTGTTTTTCCAACTATGGGATATTTCAAAGGTAGACAGCTTCTGTGTTCCTTGCTTTTTTCTTTTCCGTGTGGATATATTTTTGTCACAATTGTTCTGTACGGTCTTTAAAAGTTTTCAATAACTTAAAGAGGAAGGGGAATAGAAAGACAAACTGTAGATATAATGATTGTACTTTGCTCTCTCTCTACAGTGGGCTGATCCCACCTTGTCTTCAGGTACTGGAATAGTACCAACTGCCGTCCCAGCCGCTGCACCAACAACAGCAGCAGCAGCCGCAGCAGCACCACCACCACCCACTGCCGCTGAGGTGGCCAATCCAACCCCAGCAGCCGGAGGCATGCAGACCTTCCAAGCCACTGAGTGGGCAGCTGAACCATCCAAGGACTGGTCTGCTGAACCAACCGAATGGGGTGGCGGAACCCAGGACTGGGCATAAGTCAATCCCAGAGATGGGCTGTGGTTGCAAGAGATTTAATTAAACACGGCTTCCGGGCTTTGAAGTCTTTATGACACTTGGGATTGGGAAGAATTAAGAAAGGATGACAAAATTGCAAACTTGACATTGTCTGCCAGGTGTGTGTGTGTGTGTGTGTCTTGGAACCCCTGGTGTTGTAGGGTTCTTTGACATTAAGTGGTATAGTTCATGGAGAATGATGAACTTATTGAGTAAGATGAGGAAGGGTGGAGGAATAGATGATGATGAAGATGATGATGATGATGACTAGACATGGTAGGCGGTGCAGTAGCATAGCTTGTATGTCTGAAAAATTATTACAGTAACAAAAAGGCAAAAAAAAAATAAACCCAAGTTTTTTTCCGTCAAGCAGCGACAAGGCTTTTTTCATAAAGTTAAAAGAGACGAAAGTATATGGAAGGAAAAGTAGCCTATTGTGGCAGTGGTTTCATTAAGTGAGCTGTTTACATTACTGTTAAAGTGCTGCTCTTTTTACGGCCTCATTTTTGTGGAGGCATCTTTTTCTTTTTGTGTTCGTTCCTCCATCCTCCCCTCCCCCCAATGCACACCCTGGTAGGCTATGTGTATTATGATGGTAAATTAATTGTGTATTTGAAACGTGTGGTTACTTTGTGTTTGAAAGTGGATCAGTAGTTCTGTTTGTTAAATCTCATGAAGCTTCCTAGAAGCCACTAATCGATAATAAAATGACATAGACATGCAACTTAAAGTTTCGTGCTTGTTCTCCTTGTGTTTGTGAGGAAAGGTGTGTGGGGAAACAGACTGGAACTTGTGATATCAAGTTCAAATATATTCAAGGTGAAGCCCAGTTTGCAGCTGCACGTTCGTGCAGAAATGGTATAAAAGAGAGGTGGCCAGTTTGGGGGGGGGGGGGGGGGGGGGGCAGGACTAAGGTGAACATCAGCCTGCTTGTAGTTGAGTTCTAAGGTGGGACCAGAATACTTCAAAGAAAAGTCACCCAAGATGTACCCTAGGCACAAAAACCAGGCAACTTAATCCACTCTGAACCCCAGGCCAATAACATCCCATTAAATGAGATTTTTCACTTTTGACCATACCCAAGGTCATACCCACTGTTCAGCACTTAACAACATCATTACAAGTGCACTGGTGGCCAAAAGAAAAAGGAATGTTTACTGGAATTGGGGTGGGCTTCAAGGAACCTTAGGAAAGTCGAGGACTGGCCAGATCATGTGCATGGATGCAGTAAGGAAAACGGCTCAGTGCGAAATCAACTGGTCTTTTCTCACATAACTCTTCCTTTCTCACAAATCAAGCCTTGCCTCCCCGATCTCTCTTAAAGGACAAAGAATGAACATACATAGAGGGATATTTATTTTATAGAAAGTTATTTTCCCTTTATTCAGTTCTGACTCTTCACCAATGATGATAATGGCATTGTCTATCACAAAATGAGTCCTAGAAAATTGCAAAAAACAAAAATAGAGGTGTAGCTATTAAACAGACTATAATTCATCATATCTGCGTAAAATTAAATAATTTCTCAGTAAGTTTAAAATAAACATTGAGATGAATAAAAACATATTGAAGATGACAAAGAATTATAGAACTAATATCTCTATTGTAACGAGCAACTAAATCAGATACTCTCTTCATGTGTGCAATCGCCATTAAAGAAAAGATAACCTTTATATTTGTAACATTTAGCTGCGAGAAATAGGACTTCAGAATTGGTACCCCAGGATTTTGTTGTTGTTTTGCTGGGGAAAGGTGTGCAAAATTTGCATTTTATGACTACCCTGGAGGACACAATTTGAACTTGAGGGGTGAATTTACCTGTGACCTTACTGATAATTAAAATTTTTAATTTAGTTTGTATGCAGTTGGGGATGGGGATTATAGAAAGCAATGTTGGGGGAGGGCTTGAGGCAAGCACTGGTATAAAACAATATTGCTTCAGACAGCAGTCCATTATAAAATATCGTCTAAATATCAAACATTTGGGGCTTTGTTACGTTTCTCATAAATGGCCAAAAACGCTATGACAACTGCATGGAAAAGTTTGAATAATTACATGAGTCATGAACCCCTATCCCAGGGGTGGGCAACCTTTTTGAATGAATAAGAAGTGAAGAATTGACTGGGCCACACCTAACCAACGACCTGCTGTCGATTTCAAACCTTTGATTCCGAGGACTTTCAAGTAATAGGTGTGTGTACTTAATCTGTATTCACAAAAACATAATGTCAATACAGTACAGTTGATTATTAATGGGGATAATAGGCCTACCTGACAGCATCATTAGTGCCGATAAATTCTAAGCAGCTAGCTTGTCTTTTGTGATGGTGTAAAATAGATTGATATTTTTTCTTTTTCTTGAGACATCTCATGGGCCGTAAAAAAATCACTGGCGGGCCGCACATGGCCCACGAGCCGTAGGTTGCCCACCCCAGGCCTATCCTGTAGGTTAGGAAAACACGCTATAACCAACAAAGAAAGAAAAATGCTTATTGGAGAACCTGGCATTTCCCCATGTCAAACATGTACAATCTCATGCTCATACAAGAGCATTGATTCACAATGAAACAGTTAAACACAGTGTAGCTTTGACTCTCCAAAAAGTACACTAATGATCTTGAGGGGTTAGCTCGCTCTCAACTTTACCTTTACCCGACAAAATTTCTTTTGGCTGGCAGTGGAGAAAAAAGAAAAACTTGAAGCAATACTTGGTAATAAATGTAATTAAGAAATATCATTGATACTAATGCAGAAAATTACAATATATATTCTGGTCAATCGTTTAGAGGTTCACTGGAAAAA
>KN884908.1:36003-47942 GCA_000934455.1 Apostichopus parvimensis | reverse complement strand
GGATCTCATGGGTGGGGTACCCCCTCCCTACTGGACAAATTTTGCACATGAAGTGTATGCTTAGGTGACCAGCTATTTTTCCTATTCTGTGCCATGTATTCTCCCAGATTTTGGTTACATGGTAAAATTTGTTAAGTTATCATCAAAAAAGTGCCGGGCAGAAATGTTTAAAATTACTGTTTGTACTGGGGTGGCATTCAGAACTACTGGGCGCAGCTGCCCAGTGCCGCCCAGTGTGAGCACATCCCTGGACGTGTCTAAAGCAAGAGTATTTTGGACACAGTACTGTACCTTACCATATTTTGTTTAGTATTTCACAGAAGGCGAATTTTTAATTACTAGTATGAAATGTTACTCGGACCTGTAATTTGTGTCATGTATGAAACATTCTTTAGTTATCAGACTTCCACCTATCTTCAATCAGATGCTGAAAAGATGGAGTTCCCAATACTGAAGAAACCGGTACATTTCTATAAGGATCCTAACGATCTCCCCAAGGATCTGAAGGCTGCTGCCAGTCAGATCAAAGATGCAGATGCGTACGTCATGGTAACCGGAGAATACAACCATTCCATCCCTCCAGGATTGGCCAACATGCTCAACTACTTCCCGGGCTCTATTTATAGTTATAAACCTTCGGGAATTGTCTGCTACTCTCCAGGTAAATAGCTGTACTGTATGCATACTGATTCCTCTCATTAATACCTGTCCTGGATCTAATAAATGGCATTGTTTTCCCATCACATTCACACCAGTTACTTGGATTATAGATTCTGTACACTAATAACTGAGCAATCCAGTCCTTAGTTGATGGCTATTACCTTATATAGCCCTATTGTCACCACAGTACCTTGCATAAACAATGGATAAGGCCCAAGGTTCATTAAATTAAACCTGAAAAGAGACTGCTTGTCAAGAGATCATGGATTTTTAAATTTCTTTCTGAAAGCAAAAAGGATTCATGAGGGTGGCAAGTATGTTTGTGTATGTATGGGTGTGTGTGTATATGTGCGTGTTTGTGATATGTGTATGTTTCTGTATGTTACACCCCATCTTAGACATGGCAACTACTGTACAACCATAAAGCTTGGATTCACTTCATACCTACATACAGTAGTTTACAGAATGACCTTAATAGTGAGTACATTAAGCATGTTGTATTTTGTGGAAATCAAAGCTCATTTGAGGTCTGAAACAGGTCTGAAAACCGTGCAAGCATGTTAACTGAATTTAATTTCATACATGAAATGTAAATCACTTTAACTAGACCGCAAGAACCCTGCTGTTGTTTGTAGATCTTAATAATCATGTTACAGTAGGTCAACAGAGGTCAAAGTTTGAAAACTTTGTAAACATCACAACTCCATAATTAAATCTTATTAGACCAACTGGACAAAATCCATATATATAAATTCATTACTGTGTTGGTGCAGCTGTGGTGTGCATGGCAAACTGTGTGTTTATGTTGTCCATTTTTTTGCAGTATGCATAATAATGTTTGATTTTTAACTGAACTGAAGTTATCATAGTAAAGTCTGAACTAGTCTCGATGCTGTTAGTTTGATAAGGATGAATAAATCTCAGACAAAAATGTGAATTTGTAGCCTCCAGGAGGAATAATCTGTAGTCTCTTTGAGGGTAGGGGGTGGGAGAGGGAGCTCTTTGAGGGTACTGTAGGGGGTGGGGGAGGGAGCTATTTGAGGGTAGGGGGTGGGGAAGGGAGGGAGGTTGGCAATTGATGTGTTTGCATTGAGTCAAGTATAAAAGAGATTGACACTGACAGTGTCACTGCTACCACATTGAACGTCCTTTCTGAAATGACCTTTGACATCTCACATTATTGGGTATGGATGATGGACCTGTTCAGTCACACACGCCTTTCCGTTCTATTCTCAGGGATTTACGGCGGAATGCGGGCCGCCATTCAGCTCCGTTCGCTCACCGCCGAGATCGGTTGCCTCAGCGTCTCAAACATTTTCGGTATACCGCAAGTACACAAAGCCATCGACGAAGAGGGGAACCCCATCGACGATCACATGGAGAAAGGCGCCAAGAAGATGCTGGACCAACTGGAATGGCATGCCACCGCCATGAAGAACCACAGAGCCGCTGTAGGGGTCCCCAAGTAGATTCCAAACCTGGCTAGTCACGTGTGTAGAGAGCAGTAATCTTATAGTTTTCATTGGGTATTAGTTATTCCTATTTATCTAGTCCTCTCAGGGTGGATTTCCTCTGGGCATCTCATTTATAGAGTCATGTCAATAGTATGTGTAGTTTGGTATAAAGTTGTACTTAGGCATAGTGCCTTTAAGTTAGAAGTGCCTATCACTGAATCATCTCGAGAAAAGTTGTCAAGGCGCTAGTGGCGGAACTCATAGTTCGAGCCAATTGTACGCTGATTTGAGGGCAGCCTTTTAAGTCACCTTTGAAGTCTGGTTCCTTGGGTCTCCACCAACAGTAAGGTCGGATAGTTTCCCCCCGAGTTGAAAACGATGGAATTTAGACACCTCACACAGGATTGCCTGAAAGATCGACTGGCCCATTGGTGATTGGTTTCAGGTATAAAATAGAATACCATTGCATAGGTCAATCCATTAAAAGTTTTACTATTACACCATCAACTGCCCTGTGTCAAGCTTAAATGGTAAATCTGTATTGTTTCCTAACTTTGAAGTTAAACTTTTCTAGAGAACTTGCCAGGTTTTTTACCGATTAAATTGCAAAATGTTGAAGAGAGTTGAAAGTAGAATACAATTTGGTTTTCGGGAAACTGCTCTAAGATAAAAAAAAAACAGCATAGACAGTTCACAAAGAAATATATGAATAAATGCCAGGTCCCACGCAGTCTTTCAAACATTAGCTGGTTTATATTTATGAGAGAGTCGCAAACAAAATCGTTAAGGAAAATTATGAAGGAATTGTTAAAGTGCACTTTTTTTGGCTCAGTGTTAAATGTCAAGCTACAGTGTACACCTCTCACCTGAAGACACTAGCAATGTAAGGTTATGCTTGGTAAGGAGACAACTTTATTGTTGATTACATTTAAGGAGTTTAAAAAAGTATGAAGACTTGCCTGGCCATTTCTGATTTGCCGTGATACAGATTATTATGAAACAGATTATTATGCACCATAACAAGAAGAATTAATAATAATTCCTAATAATAATTCCTTACTTAAAAGAAGGAGACGATATAATAATTTGGTACTTACTATGTGACTTGCAAGAGAGTAAAACAAAAATTGATGTGAGGTTCTGGAGAAAATAATGCAGACTTGTGAAGAAAGACAGATTGAATTCGAATAATATCCACACTTGTACGTTACCACTAGATGTATTTTAAACTTGTGCAATTGCTGAAAAGATTTAGCAGTGGGTTGCTGTCATCAGAAATATTAAAGTAGCTTTTATTCTTATAAACCTGGCACAGCTAAAAAGGCTAGGATAAATATGAAGCATGCACTCAAGGATGCAACCACATAAACTTCTGGAGGCTTTACGTAGCTCCCCAGGTATGGAATCAGAGGATTCAGCCCTCTCCAACCCTCCCCCCCCCACCCTCGCCAACCTCCCTCAACTGGCAGACAGAATGTGTAACATTTATGTCAAGTTACAACCTAGACAGTGGAAAAAATTGTAAAAATGTTTCAGAAGTTGCAAAACATTGCACCATACAGTATTTGCATCTACTGTATGCACCCTCCACATTAAAACCACGACATAATATCTTAGCACCCTCACCTTCAAACCCCCCCCCCCCTATCCATGGACGACATAACATCTAAGCACCTTCCCCTTTAACCCCCATCCATGGAGGACATAACATGTTAGCAGCCTCACCTTCAAACCCCCCCTCCCCCATCCATGGACGACGAACATCTAAGCACCCTCCCCCGGTAAAGAATCGTGGTTGTTACGGATTTTGTTTGCTACAATCATGAACTCTAGAATGCAAACACAAAGATTATAATAAAGTTTATCATCCAGGCCATTTTGGCCTGTCAAGAGTGGAGTAGTAGACATACACTTTGTGCCATATATGTTGCCTTACATGAATAACTCATTCTTAAAAGAATCTTAATGTAAGTAAAGAAACAAAATTGTTCAAATATAGGAGAGTGAGACTCGATGACCTTCAAAAGGATTACAACGAAATAAGAAAGATAGAATGTCCCTGGAGGACTGAAAACAGTACTGTGGTAGTCATGATGGATTTATCTGGGCTGGGGGGGGGGAGAAGAGGGGTGGATAGTTGAAGAGGAGAGGGGAGAGGTGGGGCAGAGGAGACATATATATTCATGTATAAACATGTAGTATTTCCAAATGGATCTGAGTTTTGAGAGTGAGGGATGGATTGAAGGGGGTGAAGGGGGGGGGGGAGGTAGTGGTTGGTTGTTTTGAAGAGATTTAAACTTTAGTGATGGTTCTCGTAGCCTTCTACTACATAGTAAATATTATATTGTAGCTCTATTGTGTTTTAACATTCATTGACAAGTACAAATGTTAATGTACAAAAAGATTTGCTGACAATGTGGCATATGTTTCATAAAAGCATATATAAAGAGAAATGCAAGTTTCTTTCTTCTTTTTTTTGCCTATGCACAAACACTCAAACTATATTTACGGTGACCTTGTTATATCTTATTTATCTCATGTTGCTTTCATAGAAGCTCAGGTTTACTTTATCAGAAAGATCATAGCTTATAGCCTTGCAATTCTTTCCTCCTGAATCAATGAGGACTGGAATTTTTTGCACTTCTTTGATAATAATCATTCACAGTCCTGTGTAAGTTTCAACAATCAATAGAGTAATATTAATGTGATATTTACAGAGCATTTTGTAATAATAATCATATTTTTTTTGTCGGAGGAGAATTAATTTTGCTGTTTTGTAACCGAACATTGAAGTGATCAAATGGAAAGTTAAGTTGAAGTCTTTTTGTGAAATGACTTGCACAATTTGTGTGAATTTGAAAACAGAAAGAGTGACTTAGCTTACACCAAAGAATAAATTTGCTTGACGATGGGGGTGGGGAAGGTGGGTCCGGTAAGTGGAACAGTTTGGAATGTCTGCTCATAACTTTGCTTGACCATGGGGGTCGGGTAAGTGGAACAGTTTGGAATGTCTGCTCATAACTTTGCTTGGCCATGGGGGTCGGGTAAGTGGAACAGTTTGGCATGTTGCTCTGAAAAGTTAGCAGAACTTCAATAAATATCCATTCCAGTTCTTCTGGAAACATTTTGTGGATTCTACCCATGAAATTGTGAGAATAATTTATTTCAACTCTTGGAAAGGAGTTTACCTCATTGTATTTTACGGTATAATGCAGTCTTCTTTGATTCTGACATTCAAATTTGTTACAAGCTTCCTTTTATCGCAAAGACATAAGGGCATTTATTAGATGGAGTTATAGGGTGAGTGAGGGGATTTGTGCAATGTACATCCTGTCTACCCCCATCTCCCCTCCCCCCCCCACCCCCTTCGATCCCACACACATCAACTCACACTTTAGTCACCTGCATATGTCCTGCTAACAGTAATGACATCTTCATTGTCACACATTTGACCAGCAGTCAAAGTACTACTTAAATGATAAGGTAATTTGTGAGTTACAAATTTCAGCTGAATTGCCTGGATGATGTTATTCACTTGGTTTTTGCCAGATGCATTAAAGAACAAAAATACAACCATATTTATATCTTTGTCAAAAAAAAATTCTATGAGGATGTGGTTTTGACCAAAATATGCAGAAGATTACCAGCATTTCTATTCAGCAATCGACTTCAGCTACAGGAATATCGCTTTAATTGGCTAAGGAGACAGGAGTGAACTCAGACTTGTGCTGACTGTTCAATCAGTGTGGTTCCATGTCTTATTTTCAATGCCAACCTTTTAAGAAAACAAGAGTTAAAGTATTTGTATTTTCTTAACAGGGATTTCATTACAAATGGTTGCTCTAATTATGAGTCCACTGTATTACAATAAGACAATGTCATGGCTTTGAAAAATTATACTCAAATAAAATATTTAGGGGTGACTAAAAAATAAAAGCAATAACATTATGAGTAAAATATCCTTGTTACTCTTTATTTCTTGTCCATAAATATATATGTTCAGCACTGACAATAGCATGAATACAAATTATTTCCCCTACAAACTGTACTTTGTGTCACCCTTCCCCCCTCACCTCCCTCCCCCACCCACCGGGTGCAAGATGAAATAATATTTTTAAGATTTTTAAAAATAATATTAGGCGGAGTGTATAGCCTAGTGGTTAACGCCGGCGTCTCCCAGTCATGAGATCCCCGGTTCGATTCCCGCCGACAGCAATGTTTGTCGTCTGGCAAGGGTGTTGTTCAATAACAACTTCCCGACATGGACGTTAAATGGATGTGTGCCGAGAGATTGGCTTCGGTCAGCTTGCGAGTCTAAAAGCCTCCATAGCTTCTTTCGCGAGTTCCTGCTTGCGGGAAGATCACATATATATACATACATACATACATACATATTTAAAAAGAGGAGCATACCACGTTAAATGCAAGACTGACACTTCCAGCCAAATTATGGGACCAAAAAAGCAACATCTCAAATACTGAATATGTTTCTCCAGTCACTGTGATATTAAGTAAACATTTTAAGGACTTCGCTCTGCATTTAGAATTGACTCTGACTGACAGGAGCACAAACACAAGTTTTTGAGAAACTTTGGTAAGATGGAGGAGGATGCTGTGATGCAAAATGGTGGTATATTTTGCAACTTTTGAGACAAAGTTGCAGAATATTTTGACTGTTTTCTAAGGCGGTACTATGCGTACAAGCTACAGTATATATACTGTACGCTACCTACAGTAGGACTTTTTGTAACTTTCTGTCAAACCTTCACCAAGGTCACTGGCATCATCACTTCTTCCCAATACTCTGATATGTTGACTGAGCAAGCAATCAATGCTTTACAAAGTGATATTAATGATCAAGGACTTTAATTGGTACCAGTACTATAGTGTTACACACAGTCTTTATAGTGAGCTTGATGTACAATGTCCATGGAGAACTCAGGACATACCTCAATAGCTTGATGTACAGTATCCTAGAGAACTCACAACATACCTCAATAGCTTGATGTACAGTATCCATGGAGAACTCACAACATACCTAAATAGCTTGATGAACAGTATCCATGGAGAACTCAGGACATACCTCAATAGCTTGATGTACAGTATCCATGGAGAACTCACGACATACCTAAATAGCTTGATGAACAGTATCCATGGAGAACTCAGGACATACCTCAATAGCTTGATGTACAGTATCCATGGAGAACTCACGACATACCTCAATAGCTTGATGTACAGTATCCATGGAGAACTCACAACATACCTAAATAGCTTGATGTACAATGTCTATGGAGAACTCACAACATACCTAAATAGCTTGATGTACAGTATCCTAGAGAACTCACAACATACCTAAATAGCTTGATGAACAGTATCCATGGAGAACTCAAGACATACCTCAATAGCTTGATGTACAGTATCCTAGAGAACTCACAACATACCTCAATAGCTTGATGTACAGTATCCATGGAGAACTCAAGACATATAGCTTGATGTACAATATCCAAGGAGAACTCACGACATACCTAAATAGCTTGATGTACAATGTCCATGGAGAACTCACAACACACCTTAATTTAAATATGCTCCTGGTTAGGTTATGTACCGTACTCTACTGAGTTGGCTGTAGGCCTATACTCCTCCTAGTGAGCTAACACACACCTCAGCAAGATGTACCTGTATCACAGCTGAACTCACTATACACCTCAATTTAGCTATGCTCCTGGTTTAGCTATGTACTCTGCTAAATTGGCTGTAGGCCTTTACTTCTCCTGGTGAGCTAGCACACCTCTTGTGAGTTGGTTTTGCCTCTGCTGAGCAAGGTGTATCACTGCTGAACTCACTATACACCTCAATTTACTCGCTATGCTTCTGGTTAGGCTACAACTCTGAACTGGTTGTAAAGTGTAAACCCCTCATGGTGAGCTAATACACCTCTTGTGAGCTGAGTTTACCCCTGCGGAGCAAGATGCAGCCCTGTTGAGCTGGCCATAGTACTGATGAGGTAATTAAATCATCTCTGATGAGTAGATACCTGGAGCTTTAACTGCTGTTGCTACTTCTACTACCTCTAGGATGTGCACCCACAATGTTACTCACAACTGACGTTGTCGTTGCTCGCTTTGTACTCTGAGAGGCCCTGTTACTACTGGAGGCATCATTTGGGTGTTGGTCACGTTTCAGCATGGACATAATTTCCGGTGCCCAAGGGAAGAGTCTCACCACTCCTATAAGGAGAAGTATCCATAGAGGTATGAAAACATAAAATATGTCCAGCACTATGTCTATATATTGCAGTTTAACACACAGCATCAGCTCAAATGATATTTTCATGGCCAATCCAAAGATGAAGACGCCTAAATTGAACACCACCGATCTCAGACTTGCGTCCCTATCTCTGCCGTTTCGGACGTGAGTGACCAGACGGAAGATGAGTAGAGCTAGAAATATGACATCAAATATCCACAGCGGCAGGAAAACGAGAAACCAGTTCCAATCGGTCTTCCTGTCCAGCTTGACCGCCAGCATTATGAAGAAGAACAAAGCAAACAAACAAGAACAGACAATTCTGTAGCTGAGAGGCATCTTGGCTGATTGTGAGTGACACTATGTCAGCATGAACTCTGTCACATGGGGTACCTGAAATGGAAATTGAATAAATTAATGAGTCAGATCTAGGAAAGTATATAGTGCTGATAGTCGACTCTTTCTTTTGTAGTTGATTAACTGCATAGCTCTTCTCGTAATTACTGCGATTACTCGATTACAGTTATGACCTCATCACTGTCATTTTTACAGTGTTGTTTTGATAGCTTAGGCTATTTTTCAAAAACAGATTATGTGTATAGTGCTAGCTTGTAGTCAAGAAATCGCAACTTAGGTTTTGATGGCGATGAATCATACTTCCAAATTGTAATCGCGACTACTGGCAATTAATCGATTATGACTAGTATATATCTTCCTGCAATGTTAGCTTTCATTTTTGTCCTTGCAACAGAAACGCACCAGAAAGAAAACGAACATTGAACCAGTAATGCTGTCGTGGCTGTTACAGTGTTAGCTAAATTGTTATATATTACTGTTTGCTGTAGAAAATTGGTAACTTAATGTTACTCAGGCTAGAGCACAAATGCTCTTAAGTGGGGGCGGTTTATGAGGATCACTCTGCTTTGGTCATTGGTCTTGTAGGGTACTGTATATACAGTAAATCATGCTATCAACTACTGTAGTTATTTAATATGCATACTGGGTAGATGGGAAAGCCACTGCCAAGGATTAATCCAGATTATCCTATTGTTAATGATAACTATTACACATGATACTGGGTAGATAGAAAGTCACAGCCAATGCTTAATCCAGATTACCCTATCGTTAATGAAAAGAAATCTATCTACAGTAGAAAGCTGTATTCTGCACTAGCAGGGATATTTGACTTGAACTGTAGACATGAATAATGTCAGTAGAGCATACACTACCATTGTGTGAAGTTGTGTTTTTCTTGAGTTGTCTCTACAGTTTTTATCTCTCGATTATGTGATTTCATCAATGTTTTGATCAATTTCTGCCATTTTAAAGTTGAATGTAAGATTTCAAATCTTTGAGTTCCAAGGGTTTCTGTATCCAGTCGTCCCGATCGTTATCAAAGAAATCAATACACCATCGGACATGGAGTAATGGTAATATTATGGTAACAATAATAGTTCTGTAGTGTGGGGCATGGACTGGAGTACCTTCCTTTCTTAGATTTACCTTTTTGTTGCAAATTTAGGTTTACCCTTGATAGTCATGTCATATATTCACTACAGTGTGCTAACCAAGTACCTGTAGGCTGTAGTGTAACTAGTCACACACACAGTCACACGTAAGATCTCGACTAATTCAATATCATTTCTAATATCTAGACCTACACTACCACGCAGCCCAAGTGACAGCAGTGATTTTACCCGTGCGTATATAACACGACTTAATTGGGGGGAAAACGGTAAAAATGCCTTACATTTAATACGAAAATCCGGTCAGGGATGCCGCAGTCACCGTTCTGCCATGTTTTGTGTCACTAGTATGACTCTTATATACGTACAAGATAAGAGATGTAGCGCACAGGAAAACAAACGTATGGACTAGGCAATTGAACTTTGACCTAACGGCAGGTTTCATATGAATCTAACGTTAACCAGAGAGCACTAATTAATGTGATCAACTCATCTTCTTAGAATCTACAAGTGTTTCTTTACGATTCGGTACACTGGCAGTATTTTAAGTACAGTAACATATCAGTTTCTAACATATTTTGTGTTTTATTTGCTAACTTAAACTCAGGTAGGCTACCTTAGATCCTAGCTGCAGATAACACCAAAACTCCAGTAACAGTAACACTAGCCCAACTAGGCCTAAGTTAGGAGCCTACTGTAGGCCTAGGCTAGCCCTACCCTACAGTGCAGCCCCAAAAATAATGTAGTCTATACTGTACGCCATAGCAAACATTTGATGCTACAGCTACGATTTGCTACAGTGACTCTATTCTCTATCTTAGAGTTTGGTCTGAGTTTGTACCAGTTCAGCACCGTTATATGCAAAGATACTGCTACGGAAATTGTCCAGTATTCCTTTCAATATTTGTCAATTATGTTAGGTTTGTATGACTGTCGAAGCACACTTTCAGGTTAAGAAACTTTTAAGTAGATAACTTAAATTTAAAAACAAGATTGGGTTGAAGACACTGCATGCCTTGGTTTTTAGCAAGCAGTGTTAGGATATTAGTTATGGAATAATGCTAGTAAATATCAATGTGCAGTTTGACAGTAAAAATCATTTCTCTGATGAACAAAAACATTTGTTCACAATCTTACTATACACCAACTTTACAAGTATTGTTACATTAGGCTTTTGAAGGCCCATAATATATGGCGGGGTTTATTTTGAATGTGTAACAAATGGGTTCCCAGGGAACTGACCAACTGAACTTAGCAAACATGTACCCGGGAAGCAAATACATGGGCTGAGCCCATCGTTAGCTCTATGCATCTATTTTATATTCATGATCATTCATTCTGGCCAATCATCACTTTCTGATTTAATGCCATGCAATTCAGAAGTCAGTCGTCACTCTTAGCTAATTAAAGCATTTCGAGTATGCACATACAGTACTGTCCCTCCCTGCATGGTTTAATAGAGCTGATTTGAACATAGTTCATGTATAACGCAAGTCTCCACCCACACAGCCTCAGAGGGAATCTTCATATCTTTGTAATGAGGCAAAAATGATTTCTCAGTATTTCTGCAAGAAAGGTTACATTCATGAACTAGGCGTGCTCAATTTATATCCTCATTGATATGTTGATTGTCGTGGAAAAGCAAACTCAATATCACTTTCACTGCAGTTTTCTCTCCATTTATTGTAGAGTTTGGGACTAATTTACTGCCTTCAATATAAGCCTGTTGCTACAAAACTTTGTATTGATTGCGTAAGTTAGTCAACTTAAATTGACCAGTTAAAATTGTGAATATTGGAATGCTGGAATGTTTTGTCAGATTTCTAAAAATAGTCTCATGTCTGTTTCAGCTCCATTTGATGTGTTTATGAATTGAGTTATGGGAAGTGCAAGTGGACCTTCAATCGTTGACCAACTACAACAAGAGATGGATGACATGAACAGGATACAGTACAGGGCAGAGTACAGTGCCGACATCAACAGTAAAATGCAGGTACGGACAGTGCAAAGTATAGTGATGACAAACAGTAAACTGTAGGTACCTACAGTACTGTATGTGTACGGTTTGGAGTATAGGACAGACATAAACAGTAAAATGCAGGTATGTACATGT
>KN884908.1:0-11641 GCA_000934455.1 Apostichopus parvimensis | reverse complement strand
TCAGATGGGAATTAGAAGGACTGGGCTTTTTGACATGTTTTGAATGGACCTTGGTAGGTTGTTTTGACATGATTTGGGAATGGATTTGGAAGTTTTGTTTTTGGTTATGTGTTGTGTGGAATTTAGCGGGACGTTATAAGATGTGTTGGATGGGACTTGACAGGTCTTTTTGAGTTGTGTTTGATGAGACTCGGTAGGTATGTTGACATGATTTGGATGGAATGTGACAGGTCGTCCTGATGTGGGTTAAACGGGACTTTACATGGCTTTTACACATATTTTAAGTGTGTCACTAAACAGGATTGGTCTTTTTGACATATTTAGAATTGACCTTGGCTTGTCTTTGTGACATTGAATTGAAGTCGACAGGTCATTTTTAATGTTTAAATAAAACTTGACAAGTCTTTTTGACATGTTTTGGAATGGATGTGGCATTGCTTTTGAGATGTGGGTTCGATGGGACTTAGCATGCCTTTGAGCATATTTTAAGGATGTAATTTGACAGGCCTCTTTAAGATGTTTTAGATGAGATTTGGAAGGACTGGTCTTTTAGACATGTTTTAAATGGACCTTGCCTTGCTTTATTTGGGATTCTTTGGTGTTACACTTGGAGTACCTGGCGGGATATTTAGGCACTGTTCATCCCGGCCAACTGGGTGTGGTTATTTATTTGTTAACACATCATAGTTAGTAAATGGTTCATTATCTGAATGAGCGTTTGATTTAACGGGTGAATACTATCCTTTGATTGCTGTACGAGAGTCATGTCCCACACGTCTAAAAATGAAAACCTTCTATCGTGACTGAAAACATCTCTTAATGTCTTCTCTCCTTGTAAAGCTATCCAATCACTGGATATAAGGATAAACCCACCGATGGAATGTTCCCTGGTGTTAGCACTTCTGACTATCACCTTAGTCTCTGGACTTCTCTGCCAAAGTCTACCAACAGCACTTTTAATTGCTTCTAGTCGGTCCCTGTAGAAGGTACCATCTGGAACCCCAAAGTGGGCCCAGATAGACAATATAATGAAGACATCAGGCCCACCTTCTAAGTCATCTATTTCTTCTGCTACATACCTCAGTTTTTTGGCATTTAGCTTTCCGCTCCCTCTTATCGGGGGACCGTGGAATTTATAGCGAAGAGTTGTACCGTTTCCTACGCAGCGTTTTTCCCCAGAAATTTCAATGTTATCGCAGGTTGTACTTTCTTGCAGGTAATAATACATTTGCCTTCCTGTGGAATCTCCATAAATGTGAATGGTTTTCTTATTCATGCATGACTGGATATCATTTGGCTTGAATGATTTGAGACTGCAATGGTAAGGTTGCCATGTGTTTTTGTAGTAGTAGCCTCTAGTTTGAACAGATGACGTCACGGGAGCTAGAGTACAGGTCGGCAATGCATCTGGATCAGGCGCTGCTCCTCTAACATTGATGGATGGTAGTGACAACGTTTTCAACTTGGTCTTCGTGCTGTAAAAAGAAGAAGAAACCAGAGAGCCAGTTGACTTTGTGATTCCTTGCCAAATCATTTACTCAAAACTCGACATGTCTGACTTATGTAGAGCAAGTGAGTTAAATTTGTTCATGATCCAAATTGAATTGTCTGTTCGAACATTTAAAAAGGTCAACTTCTTTAGGGATTAAGGATTAGGAGGTAAGGGGCAATTCCCTCTAATGAATGCATTTGCATATTTTTACAAAATGTCTAGATTTTAAGTCAATTCTGACACACTTTTGATATACAGTGGAAATGTCTTGACGATGTGCAGGTGCATATAATGGAAAACTTTTGAAAGGAACATTTCTACAATCATTCTCTTTGCAAGCCTGGGTTTATTGGAGTTTTTGAAACATTGTCATGAAGGTACCCTTCAAAACAGAAGATGACGTGTCTCAACATAATCTCCTACCTTTTCTTCATGATGAAAAGCGGTAAATCTAACATTTAAGACATTTAATAAGTACCAGCTAGTTTCAGGAAAGTAGAATAGAGAATATACCAAGATTAACGAGACGTTTTTTACGTATTCATGAGATTAACGAGACGTTTTCAATTATTTATGTTGAATCATTATCTGAACAAGTCACCAATGGCTCTAATTACTCATTTACTTGCGGGGTTACGAAGAAGGTCTCCTTGCTCCGAAGTCACTGATAGTCCCAGGCAGCTTTCCATAAAGAACTCTGAACACCCAATTATTGTCCATACAGAATTGTGAGGGCAAAAACTGGTAATAAAATTCTCTGTTAACATTTCTTGCTTTCTGTGTTCTTATCTCAAAGTTTAGTCATGCATTTTCTCTCTTTATGAGGCCAGTGACACAACTCGAGTACACATGTCTGAGGTTAACACTATTCATATATTATGTACACTCTGGGGATGAAGTTAATCATGTAGAACATCATCTGTAAAAATACATTGGATACACAAACGAGATAATGCGGTGACAGAAGTTGTGACTAAAGCGATACGTAACACGCACCCGAGAGTGTACAGTATAATACTGACTCCTTTTGCAACCTGATAGGATAAATGATGAATAAGCTCTTACCAAGTGAGTTTACAGTTGATATTTTCTCCCAGAAATTTATTTTATTCACATAATCAAGAATGTGACCATTTACCTTAATATTGATATTACAATAGTCGTAATGCTTAATCTCTTAACTGCTTTGATTTATTTAACTGATTACCTGCAGTACAACTATATTGTCTGAGAGAATTTCCCCTTGTATGTAATAAGGTTGTGTGTAACAAGGTTGTGTGTAAGATGGTTGTGCTTAAGAGGGTTGTGTGTTAGAAGGTTGTGTAAGAAGTTATGTGTAAAAATGTTGTGTGTAAGAAGGTTGTGTGTGAAAAGGTGTGTAAGAAGGTTGTGTGTTAGAAGGTTGTGTGTTAGAAGGTTGGGTGTTAGGAGGTTGTGTGTTAGAAGGTTGTGTGTTAGAAGGTTGTGTGTTAGAAGGGTGTGTGTTAGAAGGTTGTTTAAGAAGTTATGTGTGAAATGGTTGTGTGTAAGAAGGTTGTGTGTTAGAAGGTTGTGTGTAAGAAGGTTGTGTGTTAGAAGGTTGTGTGTAAGAAGGTTGCGTATTAGAAGGTTGTTTTGTGTAGATTATTTTCATGTTAACAGTCGTGCATCACGATTCCATTGTAATATACTTTCATTTTGCTCAATTGAAGGATGTTTTTTTGTCTTTTGTCTTTTGCCTCAGGTATGGTTGTCCTTGTCTCCCGCAAGAACACTCCTGCAACCCTCGTCGATGACTTACCAGGTAGAGACGAAAAACCTTTAATTGGGAAATATCTCCCCCCCCCTCCCCCACCCCTGCTATCTGCGGGTCGCTTCAATAGAAAAAATAGTCAGATCTAAATCCAACAACATATCATGTAGTTTCACTGGTAAATGGTAGATTTGGAAGCAGAAGCCTAAGTGGGCGCAGCCCTGAGTAGGAATATTTCCAGTCATTATGTAGCTACGGCAGATTGGAAAGTGCAAATGTTGTAGAATATAGAGAAATACAGTTGTGGGATAGGAGCGGAATAAATCTCAATGTGAAGTCCATGAAATACTCACCTCTTAAAAGCCTCCAATTCAGCTTTGCTGAGAGTTTTATGCAGTTTGGCGGAGGATTCTTTCGTGCTCATAAACACTACAGCCCAATCGTCACAGGAGAGATGCTCGTTGGTAGGTTTTTTGCAGAACCACGGGCCGTGTGTGTGTTTTGCACTGACGTTGCACATTGGAGGCTGCAATGAAAATATCATTTTACAGTATTTAAAAAAAAGCTATATAGATACATATGCTATATATACTGAATAGACTTGTGCCTGCGGTTAACTATGAAACTTCAGACAGTAAACTTGTATCTCCAGTTTTGTAAACCGTAACTCTAGCCAACATAATGACAACAGAAGCCACTTCAAAGTATGCAAAATAGGTTAATTATTAACTGCTTACTTGCAATCACAGGCACTTTTCCACTTATTTACTTCACAGGAAATATATTTTGTTAAAAGTCAGTGATATTCATCCGCACTGTGTTTGTAGCATAATTTAAAAGTCTTCCAATAGTTTACACCTGAATTGTATATCCTATTGTATTAGACTGTGTAAAAATAGCAATTATGATATAAATACACGTACTTTTAATTTGTTTCGACATAACACACGGCAAATATGATATTTGTAACTTTCCCAGTTTCTTATCATTTTGTCGTTTTAAACAAAAAAATTGCAATGTTACTGAATGATCGTCACATTTAGTATTTTTAAACTGGTTGGGTCATGTGTGGTGTGGTGTGGTGTGGTGTGGATCTTTTTACTATATCATTTGTATTTATAACATGTAAAGTGACCATGCCACTCATTTGAAAGGTTAAGGATTTGCACTTATGGTCAGGAAGCAAAGTCTATTTTATGCTTCATACACATAAAAACAAATTAAAAATTGTTTCACTATACATCACAATTTTGGCGCATGTGTCAAGGTCATATTTTGTGAAACGCAAGTGAAATGCTAAATTGTATACAACCCCAGGGTGAGTGGTATTGGTCTCTTATACTAGGAACACTTTATAACCCCTACGGACTGGTTAAATTTGGCCCCTATAGCTCTTTTTTTCACTGAAAATATGGGGCAAAAAATGGCCCAAGGATATTTCGCAGTGTGACATTTTCCATTTTGAGGCCCTATACATCCCTTTCACAGTACCTCCAATTATCATTTTGATTTAGACAGCCATTTCATGATTGTAACATGTTTTGTCAAGAACTTACACTGAAAAACATGAGGAAGAAATGAATAAAAAATATTCAATTATGCCGAGAAAAATGCATTTATACACGCCAAACATTAATCATTAGCCAACTAAAATACAGTACCTGTAGTTACTCCACTGGGTAGACAAGGGGTGGTGAGAAGAAAGAAAGAAACCAACAGGGAAGGAGGAAAGGTAGGAGATAAACATCTCCATCCCGTGTCTACTAATCCCCTTACATCTATCCCTTTGTGTTCACCATGCTCATTAACCTGTCTGTATTATGTGCGTGTACTTTACAATGAATTACAGAGCATAACAGAGAAAACGGGAAATCATACACAAATCATATCAATAGTTATAATACTAAGCAAAGAGGAATATATTAAGAAAAGTTATCTATCTAATACACTAAGAGACTGTAGTAAGGCGTTCAATAAACAGTTACAGACCCTAAACTGACAATAAGATCTCGCTTCTGTTTTGTAACTTCCTAGACAGAACTTCATATAGGCCAAGCTCTGTTCCTGACATTCTTACATAAAAAGACATTATTTTGTAAAGAGCCATGTGTTGAAAATGTCATCCCATAGTTGCGTAAGATAGAACGGTAGTAATCTAAGGAAAAATATATTGGCAACATAAAAGCACTACTTTATATACTACCATCACTTTCAAGCAAGCAACTGATGATATTAATGTGTGATATCAAGATCAAGACTTAAGTCACATGAAACTTGGAAAAACACCATGCTTGGTAAATGACGACCTTTTGGCAGCGATGCCGAACCTCTGCAGTCAAGTCGGTGTGTGTAATGTATTTGTGTGTACCATGAGCCTGTGGACATGATATCTCAAGAACTACATGTTGGATTGATATCACACTTGATATATGTTGGTCATGGACAGTAGACGATCCATGTTGTTTTTACGTGCACGGCAACATGAATATCAATCAGTGGGCGAGCTTAATGAAAATTTCTTAAAATCGCGATATCTTTGCAACCATCAGCATGATTTGCCTTAAATTTGGTTTAAGGATATGACAGTATACAGATGTAGGAAATGTTATCATCACATTAATTATTCATTAGTGGTAGCATAGGTATCTACTTGTGGGTCCCATGAATTGGCGTAATGAGCACGGATTCATGTAAAAAATGCCAAATGTCAGTACTGTACCTTTGCAGCGGAAAGCATGATTTAGCTCATATTGGTTATAAAAGGTATATAATATTGGTAGAATGAAAGTATTTATATTTGTATAGTATTTCAGCTGGAAGAGTGATGTTTACGATACTTGTGGACATGCCCTATTCAGCAGCAATTTAATTGAAGAATTTCATCTGGAATCGGAACCAATGCCTGATTTGTGTCTGGTTTAATATTTGTGAACTCATGCATCCACACTATCTCAATAATACTTTTGACTATATAGAAGGTCAACATTGTTCAAGTATATAAACCCGAAGTAATATTATCTTCCTTTGTCATCATAGGTAGATATACCCTAGTGATTATGGTAATGGCCAAAGATTATGGTAGTTCAACAGAAATCCACCACTGAATCCTTGTAACTTTATGAGTTGGATAAATACCACATGTCTATTTGGAATTGGTACAAAGTTCAGTCTGCCTGTCCAAGTAGAACTTGTTATTGATTATAACCACAGTTGACCATGGATTGAAAACATATTAAGATGTTTCATTAGGTTAATAACAGTGATCTAGTATAGGTGATGCTCCAGAATAACTACGAAGACAGTTTGCTTTGCTGTTTGTTGTAGGGTTATCTTGGATTTGAATTTCCAATCAGTAGGTGCATCTTGCTTTGTTACGCTAGTGGCCATACCGGTGTGTTTAAATATTATAGTATGAGGAATGCATAATTACACACTAAACTGAGGTCTAATATTTGCACTGTGCACTGATGGGTTCAATTGACGTAGCCACTAACAATGGAAACAATTGCATAAAGTATGTCGCTATAGGAAATTTTCTGCCATAAGACTCGTAACATAATACTTAATTGATTGTTCGATTCACGATATTCAGTTTAGCAAAACGTTTATGGCTATATAGAGTATGTGATTCCTGGCATAAAATTTCCTTTAGAAGTAGGCTACAGTAGTAAAAGCTCAAGTACTCGACCCCAAATAGTTGGAGTCGCCTATAAGCTTAGATCCAACACTAACAGTGTGTTGGTCTGTCAGATATACTGCACACTTAAGTGATGGATGAATGGCTTTAGTTGTCAAGTTTGTTACTTCGAATGATCGCATTATTATTGCCGATAATCCTACATGAACGCATTCTGTGAATTCTTGTACTACAAAACACTATAATATAGCAAGAAAATATGTGCTGTTTGTGTATGACTTAAAAGTAAATAGGGGAATCTTACAAGTATCTGGTTATTACAGTGTTATATGTTCTTTGTCATTAGAAATACCAGTATCACAATTTCTCGGTACTACCCAACACTACTGCTGTTCTTTGTGTTAGCCATACTAAAAACTACACTCAGTGACAGTGTAACTTTACACATTGTTATTATTATGTATGATGCATCTAGAGATGATAAGGTACGTGCCATTATGATCCTGGGTAAAATGCTGAAGGACATAATATGCAAAGAAATTCGAGGCGGCTTGGCAAGATGTCTTGCAATTTAGTTGTGCATCATAAGTAATAGGATGCTCTACAAATATGTATTGCAAAGTGGGTCAACTCTTATAATCACTGATGATATGCAGATGATGCAGTTTAGTTTATGAAACGTTTTAGATACCAAATTAAAGGGAAATCTAGAAATTCGTCAGGCAAATGTTCACAGTTACTACATGAAAACCAGTTCAAATACTATGCAATAAGTTATTGATCTGAAGAAAACTTCAACCAGAATCTACTGGTACAAACTAACTGTTACCATTGTGGAGATATCACATGTCGAAATTTTCAGTTTTCAGTTTCACTTCAATATAAACATTAGGACATCGGTCCTGAGAGATTGATTCGTGTAAACACAGTGAGTTGCCTCTCCCCATAATCATTTGTGTTCCTTGTTTCCAGCAAAGGAATCATATTAATCACCCCTGCGTGTGTGGGGGCGAGGGGTGTACGTCTTTGTGACGATGTATGTTGTATACACTATAAATCGACAAGTAAATGATGGATTATTGTTATGCTTGGTGTGTGGATGGCCGTGGTGCTTATCTCATGAATATTAATGAGTTTATGGAGTAACATGTCAAAAACTTCGAATTGCAATAATTCTGTAGCTGGAAGTTGCATTTGTTTCAAACTTTACATTTGGTTGCTGGTTTCTGGTAGGTACATTTTGATTTGTGTTAAAATTTAAAATGCAGATTAATGAGGGGTGAGGCTTCACATTATATCATTAACGTTAGTTTGTACGCTCTACACAATAACTCAACAAAATAATGATGAATCAGTGTCATACTTGGTGGGTAGATAGCCCATAGTGAGTAGACCCTATTGTCAAAGGTCAAAACATGAAATAACAAGAACTTTGCATCTGGAATTCGATTTGGTTTTCTAATAATGTATTGTTATATATGTTGATGACGGGTGCATGTTCATGTGTTGTAAATTTACATTTTATATATCAGCTATGAAGGGCGAGGCTTAACATTAGTATATTAGCAACATATTGCATGGTACATCATAACTGAATGATGATTATTCATCATGGATAGTAGGTTAATAAATCCTATTGAATTTCCTGTAAATATCAAAGACCAAAAATATTTAAATATGCAAGGAACCACACACAAAATGGTGTTTTTGTCTCTATACCTCATTGATTTTCTTTTATGTTTCTTTGGAATATTTGAACAAAAGTCAACAGGAGCAATTGTTTTGCATGCTCTTTGAAGTAGGTATGTTAAAATTATGGTATGATACAGTATACATTTGTCGACGTCATAAATGTTCCTCATTGAAATAACACAGTGACTCAAATCAGTGACATGACAAGTCAGATAAAATAGATCAGCTAATTTGAATCAATAGTTGAGTGACTTTTTTAAAACTCTGATGATATTTAGTTTTTTGTCTGTTATCGACGGGATCACCACACTATCTCACCACTTCGTTTCTGGGAAGGTGATAATCTGTTTTCTGCCAAGCTGAGGAAGAGAAGTTTGACAGATCAACTGATCTTGCAGCTGGTCTAATCTGGTGGCTTCATTTTGGGTGATTAACCTGTCACACCCAAAAGGATCAAAGGACTTTCTATCTTTCATAGAAACTGTTTTCCTGCAGATACATTCAGTGAAGCCCACAAGAGCTCTGAGCAAACCAGTCACTAACATGAAGAGACTGTAAAACAGTTTGGCACAATCTTAGATTTGCGACTGACCATGATTTTCCCAACCAGGAAACTGTACCAACCAGTAGGTTCTTGAAATGGTTGGCAAACAGTAAAGCGGCAGAGCCACTACGCTCGTTTGCATTCTGGTTTTGGATGTTAGTCTGCTTATGTCTTGTGACTGATATTGTGTATAAAAGTGTATAAAAACTCACAGGAGTACTTGCATTTTGGATTTAATAATAGTTTATAAACATTTTCAGATAATAGGCAAAGTTTTTAGATATTTCTACCTGAATTACTGATACGACGAAACTGAAATTTGTGAAGAGAGTGCAATTATTATTACTTTATTTTTACTTGATTGGCTTTATAACTAAGACTAATGAAGTGTTAAGCGAGTCTACTTTATGTTTCATGTTACTCTAGTCTATTTAATTCTCTATGCAGGTTGGGTGTCTTTGGTTAATTCTGTTATGTGACAAATTCATAGGGTCTAGATGGAAAAGAGATTTCCCACAGACATTTTGTGATTTCCAGAACTCAAACTTCAAATCAACAAAAATTTAGGAGTTACAGTAGACCTTTTAATAAGTGTATTATACACAGTAGAAGTCGAAAAGTTTTTATCTTCCTGCCATTTAGTCATTTGAGAAGAAAAAAATTATAATCAGGCTGTTATGATAAGAAGAAGAAAAAACATTCAAATAAGGTTTTATTTCGAATATGATAAATACATACCGTCGCCCTGAAATGTGATAATGATGCGTATTGTTACCTGAAGCAATAAATTTCAGTCATCAGAATATTTCGTTATTATATTTCAGGTAAACTGCCAAGGAGGTGGACTTTAACTGATGACCCTTCAGCTACAAACATCTGCCTGTAATTAATGTTGCTTTATCAGCACTGATAGAGAAGTTTCAGCAGACGTTTAAAGCAACACTCTGAATCAGATATCAGTTCCTGAATAATTGTATGTATGTTTGAAGTCCTATAAGGACCCTTCACAAAAACTAAACTGAACTGAATTTTACCAAACAGTATTTACAAAATGGAACGAGCTTTACTATAGGAGTTATCATGTTTCAAAGGTTTTCAGGTTTTGACACATGTCGACCTCATATGACATTTGACCCCCTTAAACTTTCAACAGGGTTCTTGTACTCACCAAGTTGGATATACCTACCAAGTATGTTATTGGTTCCACCTGTGTTTCTTGAGATATCGTGTTTACAAGCTGTTTTTGACTATTACCCATTAAACCCCACCCACCCATAAATCTTTAATGAGGTAAAATTGTTGTTTCAAAGAACATGTACTTTCTACGGAGTTACACCACCATATCAACTATAAATTAACGCACATACGGTTGAAGAGATATTGACATTTTAAGAATTTTATGGTAAGCCCCTCACATTCATTAATATTCATGAGGTGAGAACTACAAACATAGGGCACTTCTATTCAACACATTGCATCTATCTACTACGTATGACATTGATTAAACTTGTGGTTGTTGATATATCGTGTTAGAAGCTATTCATCACATCCACACACATACTTTCCCCTCACTCCCCTCCCGGCACACACATAAACCCGTACACGCGAACTCGTCAGTACGATCGCAAAGTTTACTGAGCTTTCGGCATCGTAAAAAAAATCAAAGTCGCTGAAAATGTGAAACGTTTGACGTCCTGAACTCCATAACCACACACACAGTAATGTAAGTGAGCTAAATTGTGTCAGAGGGGGACGGGAGTTGGGGTCGCCGAGGAAGATTGATTCTAAGGTTTCATCTTTATCATCAAGTACATGATCCATTCTTAAACAAGTGTACCAAATGTCATGATTTGGACAGTCCAAACTTTAAAAAAACACATCACTGTTGCATGCTTTTTTTTATTTCATATCAACAATGGAAAGCTCACAGGTAGTATAAGCAAAACAATATTGATAGAGCAAAGAATTAAATTTAAATATGATATCCACTGACATCAGGAATACAAATTTCCCTTGTTCTACGAACATACTGTTACCAATCTGTTAGCTTCCTATTGGAAACCCAAACTTTTTCTCACCTATATTATTGTCTGTAACTGTATATAAAGAATGTACAACAAGACGTAAAATCATTAGAAAACGTTACAATTCGAGCGTGACTTACTTTGAATGGAGCTACCCCGCAAGTGACGTCCTCAGTATAAACGGTGCCGGTTGGTGCTGTGGTCTGAAACGTTCCATAGAAGGTGAAGACAGTAGCTGCACTACCTTGCTGGGTCCTGTTCAGGATTTGGACAGCCTCACTTGGGTGCACAAGCATCGCATCAACTCGCACAGTTCCAGGCCACCTCAGTGTAAATAATGCTAAATACGTTCCATTGTCGTAGTCAAAGAAATAATCCGGACCTATGGCAGAATACGGTTTATCCGTGAAGAGTTTCACTCGAAAGTAATCACCGCCATACGTCTTCCACGTGCCTTGTTTGGCTCGTGACTGAATTTTGATTGCCAGGGTGTCACAAACATGGTAATAATCCCGCGGGT
>KN884907.1:58321-72196 GCA_000934455.1 Apostichopus parvimensis | reverse complement strand
TTAGCAATATCCGTCAATATTAATTTCACAATTTATTCAATAAGAATACTTTGTCGGAACATTTTTAGGTTGTTATAAATTTGCTCTCGTGGGCTGCTACGTGAAGGTTAAGGATTATGGAAAATGGTCCGGGTAAAGTGCCCAACAGTATACTCATAAGTCTACTTAAATGGTAACGTATAACTTCTTGTTCTTCGAGGGTGAAGATACGACCCGCCTAAATGTGAATCTTTCAGAAATTTCTCTGCCGTTTTAAGTAGAAATACTACAATAAAAAACAATAAACATGTTTATGAGTCATCTCAAAGCAATGTTAATGTTAACAGTCCTGTTGGCATTGACAGGATAATACGCCGAGTCCGTTTACCTTGCTCTTAATTGTTAACATTTGTTCAGCGTGAATTAATATTGGTTCCATATATTAAGGGATAAACCACAGTCGGTTTTTCATATTGCATTATCTTTTCGTTGTAGTATTTGGCATCCATAAGTTATCACAAAGTTATGATATATTAGAAAATATTCTAGGCACATTTTAGATGCTCTGATTGTAGGAAAGAGCGGATGGAATGCTGTCAATGAAATATGCGAGTATTAGAGACTTTGCTATAATCTTTCCACTCTTTCAGCCTTTCTTTAGTTGATGTTTTCTAAAAAATATCTTCTTTCCATTGACTAAGACTCCAGGTTTACTCCTATACTTCCTACTTAGAAATTGCTTGAATTTATACATGAATCGAAACTTGGAGTTCAGAGAAATTGCAATGTTTCAAACGATACCAGAAATTCGGTGACAAAAATGTGTTTTATATATAAACGCCAGTTCTTTGACTAATCTACAAGACTCCAATGAATGTTGTTGAATACAAGAGAGTGGAGTCGGAATACATAGGCCACTGTCATCCCGTGTCCCACACATTTGCCTTCTCATGTCTGTAAAATTCTTGAAATTGACACTCTTCTTTGAATTTATAAGTCTCAAGGGGTTTCATGGAGGAATACTTTTCATATTTGTTATATGTTAAACACAATAGTAAATCTTTAAATATGTGCTGGATTGAAAGGAATTTGGTGGGGATCATCAGGTGTTTATTGTACTTAACTAGCAATTCGGAGGACGATGATTGATATAATTGGGACAATCAAGATGACGACAATATGAATAAAAGCTACATCATATTCTCACATGGAGAGGAACCAGGGAAAAGGAAAGTTATGTAGACTAATGACAAAGCTACTGAGGCTGGTTGAGTATACATCTTCGACAAATCGCTCATTAAAGGAGTCGCCCGGAACCATGCTTATATGATCAACTTTGTGTGAATGTAAACGCTTCTTTAGTTATCGAACGCTAATACATGACCTAATTGTGTCACTGTAAGGGAAGTGATTCGGGGATAAGGATGGAAAATATTAGGGTAGTTTCGGCTGGGTGTGTTTTTTTAGAATATAACAGTGGTGTTAACGCAGGAGTCTACTGGAATAACTGATCGTCAGACATACTCTCTTAATAACTCAGAAAGTAAATAGAAACTGATGTCGTTCCCACGAAGACAAACAAACTACTCATCATTATTATGCCATGTTTTTATATATTTTGATTTGTTTTGATTTGATATCATTCTCAGTGCCATTATTAAAGATGTCCTTTTAATAAACACAGTTCAAGTTCAATGCAAGTACCGGGAACAGAAAAAGTATCAGACATCATCGAGTTCCATGAGATATGCAGTTCACCGTCATTTGGTATTGTCCCTCAAAACATATTCATGTCTTGGAAGTAGTCTTTGGGTATAATAGATCAACTTTAAATATACTGTACGTGATGTAATAACTATAAAATGTTCATCGGCTCGTTAGTGTATCTTTCATTCACTTTCATCTTCCAATACACAAATATGCCAAGCTTTGATAAGTATTTCCATATTTAACATAGGTTAGTATATCGCCAACCGTTTCATATCCTTGTTATCTTGAAGACTTTACCTTACTATTTTGATCATTGAACAGAACGAATTTTCATTGTTGTTGTTGTGATACCGCAATCAGAACCGTGAAGATTATACCAGAAGATACCGCGGTAATCGTTGGACCAGTAATAACCATTCAGATTGGAGTAGCCGCAGGAATAAAAATTTGTCTGATAGACCGGGTTTTTGTTTGCGCAGCATCTCCTTTGATAATAATAATAATAACAATAGTTATAATAACCACAGCCGTCACAATTATGGCATTTCTCATGTGGACGGCTAGAAGGACAATATTTACAATCATTATAGCAATCACAGTCAGAGTACTCGTATCCACCTGTAGCTACGCGGTCGCTGAATGAGTAGCAGTTGCTGGTAGAGCCCGTATTACTATCGTCTGGATACCACCAGCCACCTCGGTGTTTTTCTGCGCAGTCGTAGGTGCTCGATCCATCATTGTCTTCATCGTGCGTGCTAAATCGATGTCCTGAATTTGCTCCCATAGCATTGTTACCTGGAAGGAAATTAGCTAATAGTTTTGGAATTAAGTTTTTATTCATTTATATCCTTATTAGATCTTATTAAACCATTTTAGGTTCGTTTGTTGTAATTACCGGTTGTCAGTGCGTAAGTTGCTGTGTTAGTTAATGTTTAGACTTACGTAATTGTTGGAGCTTTAATGTACGAGTTTATGAGCTTTCTTTTGGAGTTTAAAAATTTGAAGATAGTAATCCAAGTTCCAAGTATTTCTGGGAGGTTATGACAATTCGTCTGGGAACCTTAGTTCATATCAACGTTCACTTTTAAAACATATTTTTTTAATCAATATTATAATGTATAGTTTTTACATCAATTATGCGACGAATATTATGTAGTAAAGCGATTTCAAGTTACGTGTGAGAGTAGCAGAAATGTAAACAGCTAATTATTTTAAGTACTCACTTTTGGCTAATTCAACAGGAAAGGTTTGTCTTTCTTCAAAATACTAGGTTCTCATATAAGAGGAAAAGTTGTGAATTGTCTGATTTTCTCATCGTTGTCATCGTCTCCTCTCGTTAAACGTATTATCTTTCATCTGACGTTTTTACTTTCATTTGATATCGACAAAATATTGAGCTTTACCTATTATATGATTTTACATTCATAAAGATAATAACTAAGGCAGGTGATGCTCTTTGGGAAAGTAACACATACACTTTGTCTCGACTGATCTCTCAACATAATGTTCATATTCTTTGATAATTTTGTTATTATCCTGTTATCCAATTTCATGAAAGAACATTGTATGATCAAATGAACCTTCTTTTTATTCTCGTTTGGAAACGTTAAAGTCATATTTAATAACATCAATATAAAACACTTTTTTATAATATCTTTAAATTATAAAGTAAGCTGTAATTTTGCAGCAATTTTAAGGTTTCTAGACTAGTAATGATTCCGTTATGCTTCTATGGTCGACAAAGTCTGAATGGAAATGCGAGAAATTAGACGCAAAACTATATAGGAACTTGGATGCTATGATTCTTCATGATGTTACAACATATCATTATACATACACGTGCTAAAGTGTAAAGCAAATATACAATGAACATTGAGTACGAGACTCTAAGCACGAGATACAGTATATAGTTCTACATTAGTCTCTACACTTGATTTATAACAACACCTGAGTATATGTACGAGTACAAATACTAGAGTATGATTACGACTACAGGTAGTTATGTTAGAATAAGATAACGCAATCAATACAAGTCTGCGTAAGTATGATTGACATTTACAACAATACATACCAGCATTTCCATTGTAGCCACCCAATGACAGTCGGTATTTGTCTCCCTCGTTACTGATTCTAAATGATGAATAACGGCTGTAGTATGTTGATCCTTCCCTGTTTGTCTTTTCTATTATAAGTTGGCAGGTGTTTTGGTTTGTCAATTTGTATATTTTATCGTTGCCAATCCAATGATCTCCTGTTGGAATTCCAAACCCGTTTTTGTACTCATTCCAGTTTCGATAAAAGCTGACGGAACTACTTGTACGTCGTTGCAAAATCTACAAAGAGAATCAATTAGTTTATAGATGGCAAGTAAGTAATGCATGGAATATCTCATTGTACTACAATAAGTAAGAGAAATTAATTGGTGAAGGTCAATAATCCAATTTGTTTTAAACTGAAAGGAAGATGGATCAATTTAATTAAATAATTGAATGATTTACTTCAAATGTTAGTGAACGAAGTCCTGTCATATAAGAAAACACAAGTTTAACATGGGAAAGCTATTGCTTGTCAATGGCTAAAAATTACTGTCCATCCCCCACTATAGTTGAATTATTTAATCCGAATATTAGAGACCGAAGTTCTGTCATATGAGAAAATGTACTGTTAACATGGTAAAGCTTTTGTTTTCCAATAGTTCATACTTACTGTCCAACCCTCACTAGACATTTCACAAAAAACTTCAAACCCGGAGCTTCCAGCGGGATAAATGGTATATTTTCCGTTATTTCTTCTACTCGCTGTGTAAAGATCAGAACAATCGCTCGGTCCACTGCGGGTACATGTAACACCATCGCCTCCAAACCATTCGATACAGTAACATCTACGGGTATCATTCCGCTCCTCGCAGGTTGCGTCTGCACTACAAATGTACCTCTCACTTGTGAGTACGTTACTGTTGCAAGTTATTCGTAAGGAACAGTCAGAATTAATGTCAGATTCACCTTCCTGGAAAGATAAATGTAAGACGACATATTCCAAAGATAGTTAAATATATGTTAATGTGTTACATTATTAGCGACTTTTGATGACACACTGGATTAACAATAATAAACGGTCACGGGCGTTTTAAATATATTAGGTAAAAGTTCATCATTCTGGGTGTAATTGCTATGGATGCCTTGAATTTTGCTAGGTCTCAATTAGAAGACCTTTGCAAGAACATGTAAAACCGAAATGGAAGTGAAAATCAATATCATTAATATTCATGAGAATTAATAACAGATATAACAAAGGGTAAAGTCAATCAATTGAAATCCAAGATTTTATGTTACAGTGCACTTTTCATGTTATATATTAAGACTTGTAAACGGCATCAAATAAACTTACTGCTAATACGACGCCTTCCCCTTGGACGTAACAGGCACATTGCTCTTGATGTATGCAGCTGTCTCCAAGAACCATGTGGTTTTCTGGACAAAGACATCTCTCTGGATCCGCTGGATCCGGTATGACACAATCATTTGGATTCTCACAAGTTCTTTCACATGTATTGTCATAATTATCCTTATTGGATGAACACCAGGTGAAGTTTAAATCTGGGAAATTGAAACCACAACAAGTTAATCCTAGCTTGAAGGGTTAGCTCACTGTTATGATATTACGTTATTAGCAAATCGTGTTACCATCGTAATGCTCTGGCCGCTCAGAACATTTGCTGATTGTTAAAATAGGATCAAATGTAAGCCGGATTTTGTATTGTTAAGGCTAATTCAACTTATACTCACTTATGTCACACATACAAAATAATATTACAATTTCAAGTATTTTTAAATATAGTTGTGTATGATCATCATTTCCTCCATTGAAACTTTTCTGTAAGCATTTTTTAATTTCCGTTTTGACTACAAACATAAGGAGAAAATAATTTAAAAAAAGTCGTACCTGTTATTCCTTCGACACCCCCAAGACTTGTTATAGAATAATTCCCCCATTCATCGGCAATGCGAAAGTTGTCGTATGTCAAAGAATATGACTGGCCTGCATAATTCTCTAGCTCGATGCGCAGCTGGTACCTCTTTTGGTTTATCAAGTGAGCTAACTTTTCATTACCAATCAGAAATTCACTGCCTAAGAAACCAATTCCGTTTTTGTATTCGTCCCAGGTTCGATTAAAACCGATGAATCCATCAACACGTCGTTGTATGACCTGAAGAATTCAAAATATAGGTATACAACTAACGGATAGAATTCATTATCTTATCATTTAGCCTTATAGGCACACTTTGCGGCTCACATCAAGAAATACGAATATGATAGAACACATTTGTGATGTTGCGTTATAGGTTATCTTTATACTTATTTAGATCACTATCATAGGTGTGTACAGAATACAAGTTTTCTAATAGTATTAAAATTCAATGTAATTATACTGAGTAGTTTTGTTTCCGAGATTTGATTTCAAATATTCATACATCGTACAAGATATATCATCCGACAATCTGTAAAACGAAAATGTGTCTTCCAGAGTAACGTCTGTGATTTTAAGTGTTCACGTCTTGAAATATATTACTTACTGTCCAACCTCTAGATGTAGTGTTGTGATCACAATATGTATGAAATGGTTCCGGATACTGGTCAGGCTTAATCAGGTATACACCGGATTTGGCGTTGGTAGGAGAGCATTGGTTAAGTACTTCATGACAATCCCTTGGATACTCCGGAGTTTGGAATAGAAAATACTGCAAGTCTAGCACCAAGATAATGTGAAGAAGAAGATGAGAACAATTCGGAAAACTGTTGCAGATACAGTTTCATATGTAAAGAATCATTTCAAGAGAAATATAATATATGGATACATTGCAATAGATTTGTTTAAACTACACAGTAAACATGACGTGGTAACTACTATGAACCATAAGGTAGGGTCATCAATCATTTTCTGCTAATGTTCGTGGAAGCTAATTTAAGCAAGTATACTTTATTTGAAATGAAAATCTAACGCAAAGAACTACCGTGACTCTGTGGCGACATTGTCACAGAAGCACACATGATTAGTAATAGCTTTCCTCGACATGAGGGTATGATTTGGCCCTATTTTCACCTTACAACAATTTAACGTTCATCAGCACTAACCTGAGATTTGAAAGTTTCAAATTATTGAACGAGCCTACAGTATACAAAGTCTAAACAAAGTGGGTGTTTTGTTCCTTCTGTTTACTGTTACTTGCCATTTAGCCTCCGAAGAAGATCTTGCTTGGATTGCTTGGATCAGGCCAACTTACTTTACACAAATTTCTAACAAGTATGAATAAATATAAGTGGAACTATCTGTATTGCTTGTAATAGAAATTGACTAATTACTTGTATTTCTTTCAGTTTTATTATCGCTGAATATCTACAATTGACCCCAATCAACGGTAAAACTACTTCAATACACAGTAATGGGAAATTATTGACAATTGTAAATCATTCTTTATCTTACAAATTGAAATAGGAGAAAGTACCACATATGAAGTACGTCTAGATGATTCCTTTCGTTAATAAAACTTTTTCCAAACTATTATTTAGATAACAAAGTTCTGTTAATTGTTTAGTTTTGGTAGTTTATATTAACCGTTATCCTTACAAAATGAAAACTTACTTGAATCGTTGACTCTTGTGCTTGACGAAATCTGAGGTAAAAACAATAAAAGGGAATGTACGGTTAAGTTAAGTAAATTCTGAAGAAACAATATCGAGTTAAGAAGGTTGTACGAAGATCAATGTATCACAATATACAGGACTTACGTCAATATGTTACACTTTCAGTTCAACAGTGCATATCATTTTAAGTTTAAATATACTGAACATAATTTTATAGCTCATTAAAATAATATCTGATTTCGCTTTTGATTCAAATAAATAAACTACTTCCAATTTGTAAATTATTATAGAGAAAGGCAATAAGAACGGAAAGAAAATTTCACATTCCAAAATCTGAGCAGTAATAAAATGTTTCGCAATCTTAATATTTATTTATCATTGATTTTACTGCTTAGAAGCATAGCTAACATTGAAAGTAGGTTTTATTGAACAACTTAAATTGTTTGAAAATATGATTATATCTATGTTTGCATGTCTTATGATACTTCTTATTCTCATTATTATACATAAAACAATCATAGGTCACCATACACTAACTTAATTAAACGATCATAACTACGATAAGCAGATGAAAGTAATAATTCCCTGTGCATTATGCTAATCGAAATGTGAATGACATATTATCTGAGAAAGCGAAAAAAAAACTTACAATATTTTATTGAAAGAAAATTAAGAGTACAAACATCAGCGTTATCCATTGATGAAAAACAAATTGAAACCTTACCCACGTCCTTAAAAAATACATGTATCCGACTGCACATTTTCCAGCATTATACATTTTGTCGTAGTTATGAATTATGTTTATTACAATGAATTATAAATTAAAACAATATTAGATATAATTAGGCTTTTACCAATATAAAAGAACCTTGATGACCGCCAAAGTTGTTTGGCCCGCTCCCAAGTTGCATATTATTGACCACAAGCGGTAAGTTTTACCTTTTTCCCTTTTTGCATACTAAGAACATCTCTTAAAAAACGGTGAATTTAAGATTTATGACGTTTTGCAAAATGCATACAAATTGAAAACTCATCCTTTGTGAAGAAGATTATTGTTTCTTTCGATACGTACAAGCCATTTGATTGACTTGGACAAGAATCAACAACAAAATTGACCTTTTGTCTTCAACATCACAAAACACGTTTACGTTTTACGCCCCACCTACTGACGCTAATTGTCAACATTCGTTCGCCTGAAAGCTACAACTGTATATTATGTGAGTATGGCATTTGGTGTTAACTCCAATAACTTTTTGTCGACAACAACTTATTGCTTTATCATAGAAAATATGTCGATCTTTTTAGAAATATTGTACTCAGCACGTATGCTGCAATAATTAAGGCTTTCAATGTGCATACATTATGCAGAGTAAGCTGTAACATACAAAAACATGGTTAAAGTCATAATGTATATTTTTCTAATTAGAAAAAAACAAGTTTAAGATCGGAGGAAAAATATTTGGCCTAACACTTGGTGGGAACTTTATTTCACTCCTGATTATAGTTATTCAACTAATCTAAACTAAATTACCTAAACTAAGAAAAGGATGAAATCTTTACAACACATGTGATGGAACGATTGCAAACTTGTTACAAGAAATTCTAAAAATGACTATTCACGCTCAATCAAATAATCCCATGTATAGCAAAAGATAAGTTAGCGTATCCATAACGAAAACTTTTTTATTACCCTTTGTGCACATCAGCAAAAACGGATACTCTTTCGGCAAAATTTACGTTTAACGTATACATTCAAGATAGATAACCATTCTTGAACGCCCCAATACATCCCCAGAACCCTAAACTAGCTCCCATGAAAACACATACTTGGTCATATCAAAACGTGTATGAATACTTATTTTGACCTTTGTGTGGCGTAATTTTCTGAAGCATCCTAAATCAAGGATAACATACGATATCATAACTTCACATATTTTCCATTTTTCTATTGATATGAAGGAAGTGACATTTGATGCCTGTGCGCATAGCCGTTTATGAAGGAAAGTTAGATATTTCGTTGAAGGAGGAAATAAATCAGATGTATTTCATAAATGCCCGATCCGTCCAATTAAGTAAGACGTCACATTTCATATTTCATATTAGTATTAGTTAGTATTTTAATTGTGCATAGATGCAGGACAGCTCTTTCAATGCTCACGTGGTTGTACATGTGCTGTGGTATCCGATTATTCGTTAATTAAGTATGTTGGGAGAAAGAATCTGATAATATACCAGTCGTGCAAAAATTCTTCATGAAAAGGATATTTTAATCAAATTAGACATGATAAAATATAAGTGCCTTTTAAAGATATATGTTAAATTTAAAGCAAATGATGGCAAATTTCTTGTAAAACAATGTATAGGGTTCCTAAAATCTTTATTGATTTTGAACATTCTTGATAATGAACATCATCTAGATTCCATCAAAACAACACGAGTTTGAATAATAGCCGTTCTTGTCCACGTGATCACGGTGTTGCACGGTAAAATTTTCAATAGCTTTTAATTACAGTATTTGCAAGGAAGAAACGAGGAAATGATGGCTACAAGTCCGTCTTGTCAACAACGTGGCAAGAAAGCTCTAAATCATAAATTATAACATTTCTACATGTTGTTCTTTTGAAAAACAAAATCAGGAACTTTACAACGGAAACACACAGCGAGAAGACATATGCATTTATGTATTGTTTTGCTTGGGATGATACGGTATTTAACTGTTCAACAGACACAGCAAATTTCTTTTAAAACAATTTATATAGTTTCTTTAAATTTATATTTATTTTGAAAATTCTTGACAATTAACATCATCTAGATTCCCTCAAAACAACACGAGTTTGAATAATAGCCGTTATTGTCCACGTGATCACGGTGTTGCACGGTAACATTTTCAATAGCTTCAAATTACAGTATTTGCAAGGAAGAAACGAGGAAATGATGGCTACAAGCCTGTTTTGTCAACAACGTGGCAAGATAGCTCTAAATCATAAATTATAACATTTCTACATTTTGTTCTTTCGAAAAACAAAATCAGGAACTTTACAACGGAAACACACAGCGAGAAGACATATGCCTTTATTTATTGTTTGTCTGGGATGATTGAGTAATGTTAATAAACAAGTATGTTTTACTATTCTCCTTTTTCGTGACATTGGTTTGGTACAACTTTCAAAAATAAATTCTTAAAATAATTATTTTTATCATTGTGAGTTAGAAGACGTTCTTTCGATGCTACAGGCAAAATTTCAAACTAAAAACGTTTCACATTGATTTTTTTTATCATACTTTATTCTTAATTTCTTATCACTTTTAATAACATTTAGGTTATAATTGTCGTACTTTATTTTTAAAGCAGCGCTTCGTGCAAACTTATAACAAATATGATGACTATTTGAATATTTATATTTAGATGATGATTATTACATTGACATGCGTTAAAAATCATCCATATGATAAACGCACATGGACGAATCAAATATATTTTGAACAGATGCATGTGTATTTGACCGCCGGAGGGAAACCAAGACATTAGAGAACAATAAGTGTCACCTTAACCCGAAAAATAGTAAGGGGAACGATTGAAATTTAGGGGTTAATACATCTTAAGAAGGAATATTAAGATTGATATTGCTTGGTCATGAAAAATAAAGTTTCATGACAAAATACAGATTTATTAAGGTAAACATTTTGTACATAAAACTATTGGAGAAGAATTTTCAGTATTATGCTAGTATGAAATGGTGTTATTTGGCTTTCTAATATCGGTTTCCAAATTACCTCTATAAAATAAAAGGTGCTTTGGGGAAGTTTGGCAAATATTTGTTGATCATTTTAAGATACATTTTATTTCCTTTTGTGTATTTGCATGATGAACTGATGAATATATATTCGAACGTACTTGCCTGTATTGAAGAGTGTGTTGCATTAATGCGTTAATTGTGTTATGTTTTACAGATACCTACCCAGCGAGCAAATTTCAAAGTTGTTGTCAGAAATATATTGTCATAAAACTGATTGGACTGCTCTAATGTTGAATTTATCTATTGCTATCTTTGTAGTTTAAAATTGATTGTTAAATATTGCACACATAAACTGTTACAATACTGAGGTTTTCTTAGTTCGTCTTGAAAAAGAAACAAAAAACATTTCAGCTATACTGCGTAAACCTACCAATTTTATGTACTCATAAAAAACATCAATACTTTATGTTGACAAATTATTCGTCTGTGTATTAGGCATTATGCTTCTTTCGAACATTACATCCAACAGATTGATCATATCAGTATAACGTTTTAAATATAGCAATTTGGATATTAAACTTATTCAAAAGTTTAATTATCATTTCCGTATGCATATGTGTTCTTTTGAAAAATCAAAAGCCGAACTTTATGCACTGTATCATACTAGTTGGGCATTTATTTTTACGGAGAGATAAATTTTGTATTCGGACAATATGAATAGTTTTATGATTTGACGGAACAAATTGTCATCGTGAAGAAATAACTTCGTTCTTTTTTTGAAATTGTAAGTTGTTTTATACTTTCGCATTTTAAACGTCATGCTATATTTTCTTTGATAAACAAACGATTAGTTCACAAGTAAATCATAACGTTATTTTCCTTAGAATAGGTTAATAGATACTTCATCTTATGTAGGGTTTCGAAACCCTTATGCTCTCGCTACAAAAGCGTTTAGGCTTTGCACTCAAGATGGAGGCGAAACATGTTGTATTTGAAAAAGAATTGTGTAAATTTTGGATATATTTAAGTAATAATATTTAAACATTTCAATATGTATATATATTTTTTATTCTTCCAAGTGTTTCAAAGTTCTCCTCCAAACAGATTCGTGTTGATTGTAAATAGTTTAGCCTCTGTAAATGACATGTAAAAGGTAGATGAAAAAGTATTTAGTAGATTTTCTTTTTACGTGTTTGTTTTATTCTCAAAAACTCAATGATGTAATTCCTAATTGGGTATTAACAAAATGGGACATAATGGACCGTGCGAATAAGAGGGCTATTAGAAGAATATATAATGACAAGATATTAAATGCAATAAAGTAATAAAGAGAGAAATTGCTCGATAACGCACAACATTTGTAAAAAATATCGAAGTTTCAAAAAAGTTACAGTTGAATAGAGCCGATAGCTCAGCAATCGTAATATTCTCTACAAACACTCGTGGTAACAAGTCAGCGCAGGTAGACAGTTGTTTTATTTTATATTAGAAAACAAGAACAGGTCTTTTTTTAAGCTGAAGTGAATGAAATACTGACACACTGTCAACCAGTGAAAGAAAATATACAAGTAAAAAAAAATCATGTAATTTTATTTTAAATTAATTTAATTAATGTTTTAGAGACTTACCCGAAAACCATTGAAGTTTAAAAGCAGCAACACAGCAAAGAAGAAAATATATTTTCTTCGAAGTTCTGCCATCGATCCAAAATGAAAAAGAGTAATTTGCACGAAATAAAGGAGAGACTTGCTGACCTTCTGAGAGTACACAGTGACAATGTAATGAAGGTGAAATCGTTACCCGCGGAAAGACCTTCATACGTACGGATATCCATTAAAGCCATGTAGTTTAACAGCTGGTTACACAATCTATGTTATGCAATCTAGTGTGTCCCATATCGACATCTGTTATATTATGTAAGTGTCATTATTATTGCAGGATAAACATGTGCTATATTTCACTTAGAAGCTCTTTTATCTCGAATTGTTAGTTAGAATTAAAGAACTCGCAATTCATCCACACGGAAATTATAAGAATGGTTAATTACATCACACACAATAAATGTCAAGTTATCTGTATTTTGAACCATTACTGGATTAAATGACTATATTTTCATTGTCTTAAGCTTGCCACATATGTTTACGAGTTAACATAAAATAATAAGTCGAATAGAGAAGGTGAATGATAAGAACTAAGAACTGTGTTTCTTCGTCGTTTAAACCTTACTACTGATATGGGACATCATGTATGCAAAGGACCCTCACAACGTATTAAAATACTTTAACACAAATCGCTTGGAATCGTGACATATCAAGATCAAACAGCACCTTTCGAATATTAAACGAATCACAGGAACAGTAAGTTAGGCTGGCCTATCATTGAAGAGAGTAATTATATTTTACGATGTGGTTTTCCTTTTATTTACTATAAATTGGTTACAACAACAATAATATTGTTTTTCCACCCGATATTCATGGCTTGTACAGTTAGTACTGTTCATGTCCTGTAACATATGTTTAAACATAAAGTAGTAATAACTGATCGATACACGGTTGTTGGACATAAGAGTAGTTCCTGTGCCAGCCATTTGATACGCGATTCTAAAATGAAGTAATATCTAGTCGTTTTATGCTATAGGTAGGCCTATGGGTATACCGGAACATGGCCTTTCTTCGTTCTCGGTTTGACGATTTGACGTTATTTAAAGAGAGTTTTGAACTGGAATCAACGGTACAGTACCTACTTAACTTCAAACACATAGCTAGTACAGTTGCTACTGGTGCCACCTGTGACACATGTTACTACT
>KN884907.1:39372-57171 GCA_000934455.1 Apostichopus parvimensis | reverse complement strand
GTGTTCTTCACCATTTTCACCCATTCCGTCTAAGTGTTTTAATATTTACTGTACAGAGTAGCCTATGAAAGTCCTTACCATTATTGTTGCTGAAACCTTTTTCGATCAATATAAATAAATGCCATTCCAAAGACGTTAAGAATATTACTATCTGCTTATGATTGTTTTATGTTTCACCCTCTAACACAGCAAAGATCACTTTGAATTACTGGTAGCAATTTGGTAATAAAATATTCGGCGTCCATACTGCTTGCAAATTCCTGTCACCGGACATATCTATTTTACCGATTGTAGGATATAAAAATAAATATTCATGTATATTTGTCAATTACCAATCACATATATGTGATTTCAAGTGTCGTATACGCCACCTTTGTATATATAATAAAGTTGTACAGTGATGAGAGGGATTGGGATACGTTAGGAATATGGGATATTAGAAATGGTTCTGTTAAAGTTCTAAACAAAATATAATTGGAAGAGCCCCTCTATTCGATTCCTGAGGGTATATGGATCGGGGGATAACCTTTACATCACATACTCTATGAAATACTTATTTGTGGAGTTGATAAGCGATGATTCAAACATATTTTTTCACCTATATGTTAGCAATACCCTTTATGTTTTATTTAATCATTTATAAAATTAGATTACATTGTCGGAACGTTGTATATGTTGTTATAATTTTCCAGATAACCATCTTACTTTGTTAGTGTTCATGAGAGTGGTAGTTTTAATCGATAATACGGATTAATCGTGGTAAGTGTAGTAAATAGCTGTTTCGTTAAGCTGCAGACAGGTCTCATATTTTCTAACCAGTGTTTTTATACCCAATGCAGGTTAATCAGTAAGTACTTTATAAAGCGATTCAATACTTCGTCCATAGAACTTTCGAGTTAGTGTTAGAGCGTAAAGTCATATAGGCCTATTTAAATAAAATATATGATAGGTTGTTGGTGTAACTAATCACATTGATTCTATTCACAGCTTCATAGCTTATTCCGTTGATAGGACTATTAAAAATATTGTTCATATACTTATTTGTTAGACTTAATAGCACAAAAACCTCTAAAGTTATACATGAAAAAAGCGCAAAAATATAGGCAACCTAATACGTTTGTCTATGTATGGCATAAATAATAATTCCTCAATGTTGTGTATTGTTGAAATACAATTAATGATTAAACTAAGAATGAGTGCATATTGGACCAAATTGTGTTTCATTTAACCTACACTTCATTAAATATTTTGTCAATTTTCTACAAAAAGACTAATTTACCTATATACAAGTTTTCAGGCCTAAACGTGATATTATGTCAAGAAAGAAAACGCACAATTCAACATGATTCCCTTATAGTGATACAATGGTACAATGGTACATTAAAATTGTACATCAAACTTGAATTTGGTATGTTTTAGCCTGTTAACAAACACTATTATCAGTCCAGGGTGTATATCTATTCTTCGTTTAAGTTTTAACTAACCCTTTTACATAGTGAGGTCCATCAATTAAAGTGAGTGGACTATATTGTTTAGGACAACAACATTGGGTCAATTCCCCAGATGCAACATAAAACAAAAACATCAAATTGTACGAAGACGAAAATCCGTGGGCGTATAAAGCTTTAGATCGATGAATAGGTATCCGTATGGTTCCTTGGTAGCATCTGCAAATGCTTCCTGCATAAATTTTACTTGCTCTCTATACATCTGTTTTGCCAAATTTGAGACTTGGGTTTGTCTCTAGGGCTTTTAAATAACACGATGTAATGTGTGATATTACTCGTTTCCTTTGCCAGTTAAAAACAAATTGTGATATAGCTCATAGAAATATGAAATATGATAACCTTTCTATTAACATTTTATTTCTATGATGAGTTTCTTTTTGAAAAACCAATCAATTATGCGTTGATTGTGTGACGTAATGATATGGTATAAAATCATCAACTTTTTGTAAGATGGGTCAAGATTTGTCTCCAATTCCGACGAGAGACCCTCAGGAAAAGGATTTTAGAGAGGGCCACAGACAGCTACATAACAGCTGGCTGGTATTCCCCATAGCAATGTACAATCCTCTTAGACGTACATTCGTTGCTTCGGATTTATTGAGAGAAATATCACTTTAAATATAAAGAAAAATTGTCTCGACTATGAAAAGGACAATACACGTAATTGTCTAATGAGAGCTACCGTCATTTTAGCTTACGAATAATTGAATCCTGATTACCACACGCACACTTCTTATTAAAATGATTCTGAAAACATGAAATGCCAGAAATAAGACGTCCAAAGGAGTAAAAAAAAAAAATATTTGCTCAACTCTAACGAAAATTGCCACCCAATTACTTCCCGGTTCTCCTTTTTTTAATTGTTTTGTATTAATGACAGTTCCAGAAAAGAGGTTTAATTGTCTATGAATACGTTACGAGTTTAACCACTACTATCACAACGTCATATTGAGCGTATACAAACACGCTCACACTCTGGTCAGGGCGTGCTCAAATTGCATTTCAAGGCGCACAATACGCTTTTTTGGAGATTAAAGTGGCGTCCGCTGGCTAGGTCAGGTGTCATATCAAAGGCATAAACCGTGGCATAGTCACTACGACTGATCTGATTGCCGTTGTCACTGAACATACTTTTTATTTCCGAATGCAAGCCATGACGTAGCGATCATCCGTAAAATAAAGGCGTAACGGCTTCAGTCCATGGTAGCTGTTCACCGTCGACGTATAAAGTTTAATAAAATAATGTTGGGCCCACGAAGTTGAATGTTGCGAAGGAACAAGACAAGGAAAATACGTTAGTTTTATTTATCTCTTTCTTCATTTATGATAGTTGTTCAATATGTTTGGATATTGCTTGAACATATTACGGGAAAAACAACCGTAGAATATTTCAGAAATCATTTTCTTTTCGTTGTAGTAATTGGCATCTATAAATTAACCCAGAGCTATGGTATTTCAGAGAGATCCGAGTCATATTTTCACTGGTATAGGTGCTGGAAAGAGCGGGTGGGTTGCTGTCAGTGAAAAAAATATAGACATTAGAGCCTTTGTTATGATCTTTCCACTCTTTCAACCTTGTTAAGTTGATGTTTTCTAACAATTGCTCTTTATATTTAATACGACCAAACTTGTTTCCTTTCTAGTTTTGAATGTTTTTATTTCTTTTATCTCAAGTTTTACTCCCATGCTTCTTATTTAGAAATTACTTGAAATGTATTCAGGAATAACTGAAAGCAGAGAGAAACTCCAAGGTTTGGAAGCGATAACACAACTTCAGTATATAAAATGTTTGTCAGTTTTATATTTATCCATTCGTTATGTCTTTTCGATATCAAGGTAAGTTATATATTTCCATGTGTTCTTATATTACTCATCTCATCTGGCTTGTAGTTTTGCCCTCTTTACGAACTACCCACAGGGTCGGAAATGGTGCGACACTCTCTTTCCAGTACTGTGAAAGAAAAACTAAGGATCCAATGTTTACAAAAGGGCCGACAAAGGACCACTTTCCATAAATCAAAGTTTACCTTTTGTCACTTTGAAAATAACGTGTTTGACATTGTTGTAATCTTAAAGTTGAACCCCGCAAGTTCTTTGAATTATCAACAAGACTCCATTATCTGATGTTAAATACCAGGGATGTGGACTCGTAATAGAAAAGCCACTGTCACACCCGTGTCCCCCCACCTATGCCCTTATATTTCTGTGAAATTCTTGAAAATGACACTTTCCTTTGAATTTGTATGTCTCAAGGGGATTCATGTCGGAATAACACTCAAATTTGTTATATTTCAAACACATCAAATACGCTTGAAAAAAGTGCTGGGGTTGGTGGGGATGATCAGGTGGTTATCGCACTTAACTAGGAATTCGGAGAACGAAAGGTTCTATAGTCGGGACAATCAAGCAGATGACCAAATGAATAAATACTACATCATATTCTTGCAAGGAGATGAGTGAGAAGGAAAGAAAGATATGCAGATTACTGGAAAGTGAGTGAGTCTGGTTGAATACGTACCTTTGGCAAATATCTAATTAAAGGAGTCTCCCAGAACCCTGGTTATATATGATCAACTTCGTGTGGATATAAACGCTTCTTTCATTATCGAAAGCAAATGTATCATCTAATTAAGTCAATGTAAGGATATTGATTCATGAATAAGAGGGCACATATTCTGGTGATTTCGGTTGGTTGTGTTCTTTCTGCATAAACTAGTGCGCTTTACTCTGACAGTAGAACTGTTTTCCCAAACATATTACATAAACAACCCAGAAAGTAAATCGAAACGTATAAGATATCATTTATAGTTAGGCGATGTCATAACATTGCCACTTGTTTTTATTCAATATAATCGCAACTTTTGGAAAGGAATATTACTGGTCAGTATACTGATGTGTTTTTTTAATATATTTTATTTGCATCACTTCTTAGTATTCTCAGTGGCATCATTACTGATAACATTTAAAAAAATCGAATTCAATACCATTTTTGAAAACTCTGGACAAATTATCAAATGCCATCGAGTTTCCTGTGATTGTTGTACCCCTCTTAAATTGTTTTACCGTCGTTTGATAGTTTGACCCATTACATAGTATTGCTTTGGCTAACTAGTGTCTCTTTCCTTCACTTCCATCTTTCAAATACGCAAACTTCTACTAGCTTCGATATGTACTTCCTTGTTTAATATATGCTATTATATCGCTAACCGTTTCCTGTCCTTGTAACCTTGAAGACTTCAAATCCACTATTTTGATCATTGACTTGGCCGAATTTTCATTGTTGTTGCTGTTATACCGCAATCAGAACCGTGAAGATTCGCCCAGAATATACCGCGTTTATCGTTGTACGAGTAGTCACCATTCAGATTGGAGTAGCCACAGGAATAGAAAGTTGTCGCATAGGCCGGGTTTTTGTCTCGGCAGCATTTATAAGGGTAATTACCACTACAGCTATCACAATTTGTGCATTTATGTACACGGCGATAATCGTATTCATAACAAAAGCAATAATTATGCAGACAATAATATTGATAATAATAACAGTAACAGTCAGAGTACTCGTATCCACCAGTAGCCACGCGGTTGCTGAATGAGTAGCAGTTGCTAGTAGAGCCCGTGTTACTATCGTATGCATACCACCAGCCACCTCTGTGTTTTTCTGCGCAGTCGAAGGTACTCGATCCATCGTTGTCTTGATCGTGCGTACTAAATCGATGCCCTGAATTTGCTCCCATAGCATTGTTACCTGGAAGGAAATTAGCAAATACTGAATGAAGGTATTTTCTTGTAAAATACGAAGTTTTTTCCTTTTATTTATACTGGACATTATTAAATCACTTTAGGTTCGTTTGCTATAGTTGTCGGTTATAATTGCGTTTGTTATTTTGTTCGTTTAAGTTGGGCTAACGTTATATTTTTGTGGTTTCATATACGAGTGCTAAAGTATCGTAAGGGAGTTTACAATATTGAACAAAGGAGTCAAGTTTGCGATGTATTGTATTTATATTATTATTTCGTTTCCTATCATCATATTAATTAATAATAAAGTAGTGATTGACAGATTAGCATAAATGTTATCGGTGCATTTTTTGAAGTATTAACTTTCGGCATTTTGTAAAATATATAGTTTTGACAGTTCAATATTTGCTAGGTGCTCAAATAAGAGGGAGGGTAATAATTTGTTTGATTGTATCATTCTTGGCATCATATTCTCTCGTGATAACGTCTTAACTTTCATACTGACATATTTCTTCCATTTGATATCGACGAGCTAATAGTTTACCATATGATTATACATTTATAACGATAAGAAATACGGCAAGTAATGCTCTTTAAGAATGTAACACATACAATTCGTCTTGACTGATCTCTTTAAAAAATGTCCGAATTATTTGGATACATTTTTTGTTATTATTGTAATATCATTGGCCTCTCAATCAATGTAATGAACAAATATTGTATGGTCAAATGAAACTTAATTTTCTTTGTTTGGACATGATAAAGTCGTTCTTAAAAAATTTACACTTTAATAACATATTTCAATCACAAAGTAAGCTGAAATGATGCAGCAGTTCTTAGGTTTCTAGACTGGTTATCATTCCTTTACGTTTGAAGCTCGACAAGCTCTGGTTGAATTGCGAGCAAGCAGACGCTACTAAATATATAAGAGTGGTTGATATGATATATTATGGTGTTACAACCATATATAATTTTACCAACACGTGCTAAAGTGCAAAGCAATTGTATAATGAGCAATGCGCACGGGACTCTAAGCTCGACGTCTAATACAATTCTACATTAGTATATACACTAGATTTATAGCATGACCTGAGTATATGTACGAGTGCAAATCCAAGAGTGTGATTACGACTAATGCAGTTATGCTAGAATGATGTTACGTAATAACTACAAGTCTGCGTATGATTGACATTTAGCACAATACATACCAGCATTTCCATTGTAGCCACCCAATGAGAGTCGGTATTTGTCTCCCTCGTTACTGATACTGAAAGATGAATAACGGCTGTGGTATGTTGATCCTTCCCTGTTTGTCTTTTCTATTAGAAGTTGGTAGTTTATGTTTGTTTGTTGTGTCAAATTGTATATTTTGTCGTTGCCAATCCAGTGGTCTCCTGTGGGAATTCCAAAACCGTGTTTGTACTCATTCCAGTTTCGATAAAAGTTGACGGAGCTACTTGTACGTCGTTGCAAAATCTAGCACGAAAATCAAAAAGTTTATCGATTGGATGTGAGTAATATATGAAATATCTCATTTGTACTACAATAATTTAGAGAAATTAACTGGTGAAGGTCAATATCCGATTCGATTAAAGCGATAGGAAGATGGATCAATTTAATCAAATAATTGAACTATTTAATTAAAATGTTACTGAGAGAGGTCCTATTATATGAGAAAATAAAAAGTTAACGTGGTAAAGTTCTGTTTTTTCAATAGTTAAAACTTACTGTCCAACCACCACTAGACATTTCACAATAAACTTCAAAACCAGAGCTTTCAGCGGGATAAATGGTATATGCTCCGTTATTTCTTCTGTTTGCTGCGTACAGAACAGAACAATCTATCGGTCCACTGCGGGTACATGTAAGACCATCGCCTTCAAACCATTCGTTACAGTAACATCTACGGATATCATTCCGCTTCTCGCAGGTTGCGTCTTCGCTACAACTGTAACTCTCACTTGTAAGTACGTTACTGTTGCAAGTTATCCGTAAGGAACAGTCAGAATTAATGTATGATTCACCTTCCTGGAAAAGATAAACGTTAAACGACATATTCCAGTGAAAATAAAAAAAACAATCGTTAATTAGCTAACGCTCTTTGAGTAAAACTGAATTTCTACTATTAAATGGTCGTGAGCGTTTTAAATATATTAGGTAAAAGTTAATCATTCTGGGTGTAATTGCTTTGGATGCCTTGTATTTTGCTAGGTCTCAATTAGAAGACTTTTGCAAGAATATGTAAAACCGAAATGGAAGTGAAAATTAACATCATCAATCATCATGAGAATTAATAACAGATAAAATAAAAAAGTAAGGTCAATCAATTGAAATCCAAGATTTTATGTTATAGTGCACTTTTCATGGTACATATTAAGATTTGTGAACGGCATCAAATTAACTTACTGCTAATACGACGCCTTCCGCTTGAACGTAACAGCCACATTGCTCTTGAGGTATGCACCTATCGCCAATAATCATGTAGTTTTCTGGACAAAGACATCTCCCTGGACCCGCTGGATCCGGTATGACACAGGCATTTGGATTCTCACAAGTTCTTTCGCATGTATTGTCATAATTATCCTTGTTGGATGAGCACCAGGTGAAGTTTAAATCTGGGAAATTGAAACTACAACAAGTTAATCCTAGCTTGAAGTGTTAGCTCTCTGTTTTGACATTACGTTATTAGCGAATCGTGTTACCATCGTAATGCTCTGGCCGCTCCGAACCTTTCTTGATTTTTTAACATAGGATTAAATGTAAGCCGGATTTCAGAAACCACAACAGAAACCACAACAAGTTAATCCTAGCTTGAAATGTTAGCTCTCTGTTATGACATTGCGTTATTAGCGAATCGTGTTACCATCGTAATGCTCTTGCCGCTCCGAACCTTTCTTGATTTTTTAACATAGGATTAAATGTAAGCCGGATTTTTTATTGTTAAGGCTCATTCAACTTATACTTACAAAAAAAAAAAATACATACACATACAAAAAATAACATTACATTTTCAAGTATTCGACTATTGGAATCAATCAATATAGTTGTGTATGACAATCATTTCCTCCATTGAAACTTTTCTTAAAGCATTCTTTAATTTCCGTTTTGAGTACAAAGATATAGAGAAAATATTTTTATGAAAAGTCTAACCTGTTATTCCATCGACAACACCAAGAGTTGTTATAGAATAATTCCCCCATTCATCGGCAATGCGAAAGTTGTCGTATGTCAAGGAATATGACTGGCCTGCAGAATTCTCTAGCTCGATGCGCAGCTGGTACCTCTTTTGGTTGAGAAAGTGAGCTAACTTTTCATTACCTATCAGAAATTCACTGCCTACGAAACCAATTCCGTTTTTGTATTCGTCCCAGGTTCGATTAAAACCGATGGATCCATCAACACGTCGTTGTATGACCTGAAGAATTCAAAAGATAGGTAGACAACTAACGGATAAATTTCATTATCTTATGAACTAAACCTTATAGCCAAAATTTGCGGCTCACGTCAAGAAATACGAATAGGATAGAACACATTTGTGATATTGCGTTGTATGTTATCTTTATACATATTAAGAACACTATCATAGGTGTGCACAGAAAACAAGTTTTCTAATCGTACTAAAATTCAATGTAATTACACTGAGTAGTTTCGTTTCGATATAAGGCTTCAAATAAACCTACCTCGTACAAGGTATATCATCCGACACAGTGTAAAACTAAAATGGACTGAAAATGCCAATGTGTCCTATAAAGTGTGTCTCGGAGAGTAACGTCTGTGATTGTAAGTGTTCACGTCTTAAAATATATTACTTACTGTCCAACCTCCAGATGTAGTGTTGTGATCACAATATGTCTGAAATGGTTCCGGATACTGGTCAGGTTTAATCAGGTATACACCGGATTTGGCGTTGGTAGAAGAGCATTGGTTAAGTACTTCATGACAATCCCTTGGATACTCCGGAGTTTGGAATAGAAAATACTGCAAGTCTAGCACCAAGATAATGTAAAGAAGAAGATAAGAACAAGTCGTAAAATTATTTTCAATTATTTCAAGGGAAATATGATATATGGCTACATTGCAATAGTTTTGTTTAAATTACACAGTGGTAACTACCATGAACATTAAGAAAAGGTATTCAATCATTTTCGGCTAATATCCATGGAGGCTAATTTAGCAAGTATATTTTATTTGAAATGAAAATCTAACGCAAAGACCTACCGTGACTCTGTGGCGGCATGGCCACAGAAGCAAAGATGCTAAGTAATAGCTTTCCTCGACATGAGGGTATGATTTGGCCCTATTTTCACCTTACAACAATGTAACGTTCGACAGCACTGACCTGATATTTGAAAGTGCCAAGTTATTGAACGAGCCTACAGTATACAAGGTATAAAAAAAGTGTGTTTTTCCCTTCTGTTACTTGCCATTTAGCCTCTGAAGAAGATCCTGCTAGGATCGAAACTTCAGGCCAACTTACTTTGTACAAATGACTAACAAGTATGAATACATATAATCGGAACTATCTTTATTGCTTGAAATAAATATTGACTAATGACTTGTACTTCTTTCAGTTTTATTATCGCTGAGTGTCTACAATTTACCCCAATCAGCGCTAAAACTACTTCAATACACAGTACAAGGAAATTTTTGAGATTTGTAAGTCATTATTTATCTAACAAATTGAAATAGGAGAAAGTGCGACATATGAAGTACATCTAGATGGTTTCTTTCTAAATTAGACTTTTTCCGAACAATTATTTAGATAACAAATTTCTGTTAATTGGTTAGTTCTCGGTAGTTTATATTAATCGTTACCCCTACATAACGAAAACTTACTTGAATCGTTGGCTCTTGTGCTTGACGATATCTGAAGTGACAAAAAGTTAAAGGCAATGTACGAATAAGTAAAGTACATTATGAAGAAACAATATCGAGTTAAGAAGGTTGTACGAAGGTCAATGTATCCCAAATACAGGACATACGCCAATGTATTACACCATCACCTTAACAGATCCTATCATTTTCAATTTAAATATACAAAACAGAATTTTATAGCTCATTAAAATAAAATCGGATTTCTCTTTTGATTTAAATAAATAAACTATTTCCAACTAGTATGATTAAAGAAAAAGGTGATAAGAACCAAAAAAAAAATTTCACATTTCAAATTCTAAGCAGTAATATCATGTTTAGCAATCTTAATATTGTTATAACATTGATTTTACTGCTTATAAACATAACTAAGATTAAAAGCAGGTTTTATGGAATAACTTTAATTGTTTACAAATATGATTATATGTTGTTTGCATGTCTTCTAATACTTCTTATTCTCATTACTATAAATTGAACAATCATTGGCCCACGATACACTAACTTAATTAAAGGAGCATAACTACGATAAGCAGATGAAAGTTATAATTCCCTGTGCTTTATGCTAATCGAAATGTGAATGACATATTATCTGAAAAGCGAAAAGAAACCTACAACATATTATTGAAAGAAAAGTAACATTACAAACATCAGCGTTATCCATGGATTAAATACAAATTGAAACCTTACCCACGTCCTTAATAAAAAACATGTATCCGACTGTTCATTTTCCCACATAACATTTTTTTTTTTTTGCAGTAATGAATTTTGTTCTTTGCAGGTGTGTTGTGAATTAAAAATATAAAAAATGGTTGATATAATATGCGTTTATTAATATAAAAGAACTTCGATGACCGCCAAAGTTGTTTGGCACGCTCCCAAGTGGCATATTATTGAACAAAAGCGGTAATTTTCACCTTTTTACCTTTCCACATACTAAGAACAGCTCTTAAAAATGTAAAGATTTATGACGGTTTGCAATGTGTTCGTTCCCTCAAACGCTTCTGTAACGTATTACCAACAATGAAAAGGTCTCTATTATGTAGAGACATGCAATTCAAGAATTCAACATTTTCTGTTTGGAAACTTAAATAAAAAAAATTAAATTATTGCAGAAATCTCGAACGATGTGCAAACGTATTCTCGTTACAATGTTCATCAAATTGTATTCTTTTTTCACAATGAGACACTTTATTCTGTCCTCCCTGAAAATAAATGACGAAAATCCATGATCCGTAAACTTTGATTTCCTAGTGGTGTTCGTATAGTAAGCTAAGTGCAATGATCTATAGCGGGAAACTGGATATATTTTGCTAAGGTACTTATACACTGGGAAAACGTGCAATTTACCCACAGAAGCTTGAAATTGCTAAGTTTTGAAAATATGTCCAAAAAACACAAATGCATACACATTAAAAATGCATCCGTTGTGAAGAAGAGTATTGTTTCTTTCGATACGTACAAGCCACTTGATTGACTTTTACAAGCATCAACAACACAACAGATCTTTTTTTGTCTTCAACATCACAAAACACGTTTTCGTTTTACTCCCCAGCTACTGACGCTAATTGTCAACATTCGTTCGCCTGAAAGCTACAACTTTATAATTTGTGAGTACGACATTTGTTATGCACTCCAAGAACTTTTTTGCGACAACAACTTTTTGCTTTATCATAGAAAATATGTCGATCTTTTTAGAAATATTGTACTCAGAACGTATGCAATAATTAAGGCATTCAATGTGCAAACATAATGCAGAGTTATCTGTAACCTACGAAAACATGGTTAAAGTCATAATTTATATTTGTATAATTAAAAAAGAACAAGTTTAAGATCGGAGGAAAAATATTTAGCCTAACACTTGGTGGAAACTTTATTTCCCTCCTGATTATAGTTCTTCAACTTATCTAAACTAAATTACCTAAACTAAGAAAAGGATGAAATCTTTACAACACATGTGATGGAACGATTGCAAACTTCTTACAAGAAATGCTAAAACTGACGATTCACGCTCAATCAAATAATCCCATGTATAGCAAAAGACAAGTTAGCGTATCCATAACGAAAACTTTTCGATTACCCTTTGTGCACATCAGCAAAAACGGATACTCTTTCGGCAAAATTTACGTTTAAAGTATACATTCAAGATAGATAACCATTCGTAAACGCCTCAATACATCTCAAGAACCCTAAAATAGCTCCCATGCAAACACATACTTGTTCATAACAAAACGTGTATGAATACTTATTTTGACCTTTGTGTGGCGTAATTTTCTGAAGCATCCTAAATCAAGGATAACATATGATATCATAACTTCACATATTTTCCATTTTTCTCTTGATATGAAGGGAGTGACATTTGACGCCTGTGCGCATAGCCGTATATGAAGGAAAGTTAGATATTTCGTTGAAGGAGGAAATAAATCAGATATATTTCATAAATGCCCGATACGTCCAATTAAGTAAGACGTCACATTTTACATTTCATATTAGTATTAGTTAGTATTTTAATTGTGCATAGATGCAGGACAGCTCTTTCAATGCTCACGTGGTTGTACATGTGCTGTGGTATCCGATTATTCGTTAATTAAGTATGTTGGGAGAAAGAATCTGATGATATACCAGTCGTGCAAAATTCTTCATGAAAAGAATATTTTAATCAAATTAGACATGATAAAATATAAGTGCCTTTTAACGATATCTGTTAACTTTAAAGCAAATGATGGCAAATTTCTTGCAAAACAATTTATAGGGTTCCTAAAATCTTTATTGATTTTGAACATTCTTGAGAATGAACATCATCTTGATTCCATCAAAACAACACGAGTTTGAATAATAGCCGTTCTTGTCCACGTGATCACGGTGTTGCACTGTAAAATGTTCAATAGCTTTAAATTACAGTCTTTGCAAGGAAGAAACGAGGAAATGATGGCTACAAGTCCGTCTTGTCAACAACGTGGCAAGAAAGCTCTAAATAATAAATTATAACATTTCTACATGTTGTTCTTTTGAAAAACAAAATCAGGAACTTTACAACGGAAACACACAGCGAGAAGACATATGCATTTATGTATTGTTTTGTCTGGGATGATACGGTATTTAACTGTTCAAAAGACACAGCAAATTTCTTTTAAAACAATTTATATAGTTTCTTTAAATTTATATTTATTTTGAAAATTCTTGACAATAAACATCGTCTAGATTCCCTCAAAACAACACAAGTTTGAATAATAGCCGTTATTGTCCACGTGATCACGGTGTTGCACGGTAAAATTTTTATTTGCAAGGTAGAAACGAGGAAATGATGGCTACAAGCCTGTTTTGTCTACCACGTGGCAAGATAGCTCTAATCATAAATTATAACATTTCTACATTTTGTTCTTTCGAAAAACACTATCAGGAACTTTACAACGGAAACACACAGCGAGAAGACATATGCCTTTATTGATTGATTTGTCTGGGATGATTGAGTAATGTTAATAAACAAGTCTGTTTTGCTATTCTCCTTTTTCGTGACATTGGTTTGGTACAACTTTCAAAAATAAATTCTTAAAAGAATTATTTTTATCATTGTGAGTTAGAAGACGTTCTTTCGATGCTAAAAACGTTTCACATTGACTTTTTTATCATATTTTATTCTTAATTTCTTATCACTTTTCATAACATTTAGGTTATAATTGTCGTACTTTATTTTTATTTTTAAAGCAGCGCTTCGTGCAAACTTATAACAAATATGATGACTATTTGAATATTTATATTTAGATGATGATTATTACATTGACATGCGTTAAAAATCATCTATATTGTAAACGCACATGGACGAATCGAATATATTTTTAACAGATGCATGTGTAATTGACCGCCGGAGGGAAAACAAGACATTGGAGAACAATAAGTGTCACCTTAACCCGGAAAATAGTAAGGGGAACGATTGAAATTTAGGGGTTAATACATCTTAAGAAGGAATATTAAGATTGATATTGCTTGGTCATGAGAAATAAAGTTTCATGACAAAATACAGATTTATTAAGATAAACATTTTGTACATAAAACTATTGGAGAAGAATTTTCAGTATTATGCTAGTATGAAATGGTGTTATTTGGCTTTCTAATATCAGTTTCCAAATTACCTCTATAAAATATAAGGTGTTTTGGGGAAGTTTGGCAAATAATTGTTGATCATTTTAAGATACATTTTATGTCCTTTTGTGTATTTGCATGATGAACTGATGAGTATATATTCGAACGTACTTGCCTGTATTGAAGAGTGTGTTGCATTAATGCGTTAATTGTGTTATGTTTTACAGATACCTACCCAGCGAGCAAATTTCAAAGTTGTTGTCAGGAATATATTGTCATAAAACTGATTGGACTGCTCTAATGTTGAATTTATCTTTTGCTATTTTTGTAGTTTAAAATTGATTGTTAAATATTGCACACATAAACTGTTACAATACTGAGGTTTTCTTAGTTCGTCTTGAAAAAGAAACAAAAAACATTTCAGCTATACTGCGTAAACCTACCAATTTTATGTACTCATAAAAAACATCAATACTTTATGTTGACAAATTATTCGTCTGTGTATTAGGCATTATGCTTCTTTCGAACATTACATCCAACAGATTGATCATATCAGTATAACGTTTTAAATATAGCAATTTGGATATTAAACTTATTCAAAAGTTTAATTATCATTTCCGTATGCATATGTGTTCTTTTGAAAAATCAAAAGCCGAACTTTATGCACTGTATCATACTAGTTGGGCATTTATTTTTACGGAGAGATAAATTTTGTATTCGGACAATATGAATAGTTTTATGATTTGACGGAACAAATTGTCATCGTGAAGAAATAACTTCGTTCTTTTTTTGAACTTGTAAGTTGTTTTATACTTTCGCATTTTAAACGTCATGCTATATTTTCTTTGATAAACAAACGATTAGTTCACAAGTAAATCATAACGTTATTTTCCTTAGAATAGGTTAATAGATACTTCATCTTATGTAGGGTTTCGCAACCCTTATGCTCTCGCTACAAAAGCGTTTAGGCTTTGCACTCAAGATGGAGGCGAAACATGTTGTATTTGAAACAGAATTGTGTAAATTTTGGATATATTTAAGTAATAATATTTAAACATTTCAATATGTATATATATTTTTTATTCTTCCAAGTGTTTCAAAGTTCTCCTCCAAACAGATTTGTGTTGATTGTAAATAGTTTAGCCTCTGTAAATGACATGTAAAAGGTAGATGAAAAAGTATTTAGTAGATTTTCTTTTTACGTGTTTGTTTTATTCTCAAAAACTCAATGATGTAATTCCTAATTGGGTATTAACAAAATGGGACATAATGGACCGTGCGAATAAGAGGGCTATTAGAAGAATATATAATGACAAGATATTAAATGCAATAAAGTAATAAAGAGAGAAATTGCTCGATAACGCACAACATTTGTAAAACATATCGAAGTTTCAAAAAAGTTACAGTTGAATAGAGCCGATAGCTCAGCAATCGTAATATTCTCTACAAATACTCGTGGTAACAAGTCAGCGCAGGTAGACAGTTGTTTTATTTTATATGTAGAAAACAAGAACAGGTCTTTTTTTAAGCTGAAGTGAATGAAATACTGACACACTGTCAACCAGTGAAAGAAAATATACAAGTAAAAAAAAATCATGTAATTTTATTTTGAAGAAATTAATTTGATTTAATTAATGTTTTAGAGACTTACCCGAAAACCATTGAAGTTTAAAAGCAGCAACACAGCAAAGACGAAAATATATTTTCTTCGAAGTTCTGCCATCGATCCAAAATGAAAAAGAGTAATTTGCACGAAATAAAGGAGAGACTTGCTGACCTTCTGAGAGTACACAGTGACAATGTAATGAAGGTGAAATCGTTACCCGCGGAAAGACCTTCATACGTACGGATATCCATTAAAGCCATGTAATTTAACAGCTGGTCACACAATCTATGTTATGCAATCTAGTGTGTCCCATATCGACATCTGTTATATTATGTAAGTGTCATTATTATTGCAGGATAAACATGTGCTATATTTCACTTAGAAGCTCTTTTATCTCGAATTGTTAGTTAGAATTAAAGAACTCGCAATTCATCCACACGGAAATTATAAGAATGGTTAATTACATCACACACAATAAATGTCAAATTATCTGTATTTTGAACCATTACTGGATTAAATGACTATATTTTCATTGTCTTAAGCTTGCCACATATGTTTACGAGTTAACATAAAATAATAAGTCGAATAGAGAAGGTGAATGATAAGAACTAAGAACTGTGTTTCTTCGTCGTTTAAACCTTACTACTGATATGGGACATCATGTATGCAAAGGACCCTCACAACGTATTAAAATACTTTAACACAAATCGCTTGGAATCGTGACATATCAAGATCAAACAGCACCTTTCGAATATTAAACGAATCACAGGAACAGTAAGTTAGGCTGGCCTATCATTGAAGAGAGTAATTATATTTTACGATGTGGTTTTCTTTTTATTTACTATAATTTGGTTACAACAACAATAATATTGTTTTTCCACCCGATATTCATGGCTTGTACAGTTAGTACTGTTCATGTCCTGTAACATATGTTTAAACATAAAGTAGTAATAACTGATCGATACACGGTTGTTGGACATAAGAGTAGTTCCTGTGCCAGCCATTTGATACGCGATTCTAAAATGAAGTAATATCTAGTCGTTTTATGCTATAGGTAGGCCTATGGGTATACCGGAACATGGCCTTTCTTCGTTCTCGGTTTGACGATTTGACGTTATTTAAAGAGAGTTTTGAACTGGAATCAACGGTACAGTACCTACTTAACTTCAAACACATAGCTAGTACAGTTGCTACTGGTGCCACCTGTGACACATGTTACTACTATTCATGTCCCACAGCCGTGCATTAGTAATTTATACGTTGTGTTCGTAACACGGTAACATGTGATACAGGTGGCACCAGTAGTTAATTTACTAGTTATATGTATCGGATGGTTTTCCACATATCAGTCCATTATTTGTTACAATATCACTCATGCAGTAAACTGTTCAAATGATACGAATCACTTTACATGATCATGACCAGGGACTACCCATTCCATACGCAATTTGAATAAACACCTTAACATAAACAAATATATTATGATTTCAAAGTACCTTAACTGTTTAACTTTACACAATCATTTACAAGGTAATGCCTTCTATTTTCCTTGCTTGTATGTACAAGCTACTATATGCTAAACAACGTGGCTGGCAACTTACGATACTTAACGGAATCTTATGGACGTATAAACCGTATGATATTCCGTGATTGAGCCACGTAGCACTGTTCCACGTGTTCGATATGATGACATCACAAGGAAATACATCTTGAATGATGACGAATCGTTGCTGGATTCTTTACTACAATGATACAAAGGCATATTGCCAGACGTTATTATCTGTGCCAAGAAATCGGAGTTCATACTTCTTGTTTTAAAGCATTTGCATACCCCCTTCCTCATATAACCTAGTAGAGGAATATGACCTTGTTGTGATTACAGGATTGTATTCGGAATGTGGTGACAGATTATATAAGCCTACTAAAAGAGATCACATTAAATTTTACTGTGTCAGACAAAATGTTTGACACTGGGTTAAAATGTTTACTGGTAGTAAG
>KN884906.1:26683-57644 GCA_000934455.1 Apostichopus parvimensis | reverse complement strand
AGGCAGAGGAAAATTCGAAAAACATGACCCGTGCAGAACTTAACTTAACCTAGGAAAGGTAATATAGACACCTATTCTGCTGTGAACATTTCCAATGCCATTCGTGAGAAGAAATACTTTCAATATATTTCAAATGAGTATGCTCTGAATTATGAAAGTAAAACCCGGAAGCAGAATAGGTCTCTATATTGCCTTTTCTACGAAAACAAGTTCAATTACCCAAAACTGTTTCGATCAAAACATGAAATCACTTACTTTATTCTACAAGTGTACCACATGACAAGATAATCACAGAAGAGAAAATGATACAGACTGGGAGTGTTTTTTTTTTTTTTTGGTTTTGTTGACTTTTGGTCCGTGTTCGTTCTCTTTGCACGTAAAAAACACACAATGATAGCATTTAATATATAATATACCTTTAAAAACCAATCCTAATGGTAGATTACTAACATTGACAATTACAAGTGTATATAACATATCATAGTTAAGGGCTTGTAAATGTTCGCGTGGTTCTGGAAATATCATTTTTAGTATTTGTAGGAGGCCAATCATTTGGTGTTCAATGTTTTTCTTATATCATCATATCTGATCATATTTTGCTTTAAGAGACGTTTTTGGTATCGTCGGGCTAGCCATTTAGTTCAAAGAGATTTCAAATTAATGACCTTTCCGCACGACAGAATGAGTATTCTTTACAATTCCAAATGTGCCATTACTTCTTTACTCGGTTCTGTATATATCCTTTTGAGTGCTTTCTGATTTTTCAATTTGATTGATTCTGGATATATTGTAGGTGTTTCATAAGAGGTTCTGGATCTCTTCCTATTGGTGTTTGGGATGAGGTGATGTCGTGTTTTAGAGGACTTTGTATAGGTTTACATTGTTTCCAAGTAAACTTCACTATGTTATGTTTTACCGCTTTTTGCGATCATCATTACTTATTTGGGTTTTAATTTTTTCATTGCTTTCAACGGTTTTGTATGTATCATTTTGGCATTTGTGTTTCAAAATCCTAATTCATGTAGCGCATTAGCGGTCTAGATATATTGCTTGATATTTGTGAATTCATATGCATTGTATCATAATGGTGTATAAATTAGTTGCACCAATCTTGATGTACCGCATTGTGTAAAGGTCTAATTAACTTTCTAGTCACGGACTACTATTTATTTTGTATTTTGCAGATGGTCAGTATGCGGTTGGCACAGGATCAACTATCCGGAACTTTCAAAAGCATGACCCAAGTACATCGGTAGAACTCATCTATATCAGTTTGGTGCTTTTTACGTGACCCGCTCTGGGGGATCCAAAACTTCACGGCCAAACGGCACTAACCATCCCATTCTGACAAACGAAACTCAAGCGAGCCAAAAAAGTAAATACGCCCACCGACTTGCAGAGACAAAAACCCCAACCACCCTTTCGAAACATCCCTCCCCAGCCCCAGATAAACGTCGAATATCGCCTTCAACCTGAAGGCGAATGTCATACTTCACCGTCTTCAGGACTGTCGGCCAACTGGCAAATTTTCCTCTAAAAACTATATTACACCCATTCCTCCTATGTCAGTTTGGTGCTCACATGTTACTTATTGAGGTTCCAATTTGGTACTCTCCGAGTCTCCGTATCACCGTTGCCTCTAGATTCTTATCTCATCGTGGCACTTTACGGACCCCTCATGAACTAACCTCGTGGTACCTTCAACATTTCTCATTTTATTGAACTTATAATAAAGAAAATCTTCTCATTGGTAAGGTGAGCAGGTTTCTCGGTGTAAGTCTCATCTGATATCCGTCGTATAGAACTTATTTGGAACATCTAAGATCACTCCGAAAAAGTTGGTATCCATCGTAGCATTTCACTTTTTGCTAACCAAAACGCTTAGTTTGACCTGGAATAGCTACGGTATTAAGAATCTACTTTAAAAAGGTTAACTTTCGGTCGTTGGCAGATAAGATAAACTTCAAAATTCAGTGAGAGGATCTTCTGGAAATAAGTCCGACTACAAAACCGTGACAGATTAAAATACAAATATCAAGCATTGTGCTTGCTTTTGTTTTCGTTACTTATGATGTCATTGATCTGAAATACACAGCAATTTTGGTGAAGTTATCGCGAAAAGAAAAAGTACGAACGTTTCTTCACAATTCTACGCAATTTATTTCGTCCATTGAACTAGAGTAAAAGAGGGTAATTCTATATGAGGGTGTATGAAGAGAAACAGTTGTTTAAAAAATTAGAGAACTATATGTTCTTTTTTTTACATGACACACACAGCCACGACGACATACATTCCCACGTTCACACACACTATCCAATCAACTAATTTTCTAAACAAAGGCCGGTCCGCATTAGGCTCACCAACCCATCCGGCCCAACGGCCATCCCCTAGTTACGCTGATATTATATGCTTCAAACGTGAGTCTCCGACTATTTTCTATCTTCCATTATCTATTTTCTATGTCTCTATTAAAATTACACAGAAGTCTCTGCAGGTAAATGCTAACTGCAATGCTCAATATAATGGCACGCTTCTTTTGTACCTTCAAACGATTTGTGGTTTGTCCTTTCCCAAGCCTAATGACGCTTACATTCAGCGGATTAAGAGAATTACACGTTATTCATTAGGAATGAATACATATAATTCACTTGACAATGTTGGCTAAGGTTCTACTAGCTGTATTTTGTCTCACACATTTACACCATATTAAAACAATATACGTAATAATAAATAATCTAATCATTTAAATAAATATCATTTTATTCAAAGTAGAGAGCGAGGGCAACTCACACGCAAACACCTCATGAACATGCGTAATGCACAGGCTGTTATGTATTCATGTTGGCTTTACAGTGTCACATATTTTGTATTCAAAGAAATATAGGTGAGATGAACAAGTACTTCGTACTGATAGATAAGCGATCTATATGTGTTTCTTCTCGAAGAAATTTAATCATGTTAATGCTTATCGAACTATTAATGATATTTCTTTCTTTCTTTTTCCTCGTTGAAGCATTCATCATCTTTCTTCGGGATCGGCGATATGACATCGGTGAGATTACTTACGAATGAAGAAGTGTAGAAGACTTGCTCTAGTTTAAGTTCTATGTCGATCTCAGTGGATATTGTTATCACAGCAGCTGATTCATGAGTGGGGTGTTCACCACTTTCCTCATTTTAACCTAACATCAACATTTAAAAGTAGCACAGTTGCGCTTAGACTTAATATTAAACCTAATTTATAGTTTACAAATTCCTCAGATTTTAAAAATTTCCATAAGGATGCTCCTAACATACCCACACCCAACATAGGAGGCATCGACCGAAGGGCAATCGATTTCCTTAAAAAAAAAAACACGGATTCGCCCCAATTAATAGTTTGATATCGCTTACGAGGAACACGGGAACGTATGAAATGAAACCATCTTTGTGAGGTAGCAGCTATTCTGAGAGATGATGTTGGGGTAGAAAGTGATATTAAAATAAATGAGAGGGTCAACTCAACTGGCTCACAAACTTTGAAAATAAGATTGTTGTAAAAGAGTAGGAATGTTGGAAGACGTGACTGTTGTAAAATAACAATATTGTTTAAAAGTTAGCGACGTTAAGACATTATTAATATTCTTTTCAGATGGTAAAAAACTATCAAATTAACGAAATGGAAGATAGAAGGTTGATTAAAGTAGGAAAAGATAGGAGGACTAACATTCCATATGTTTCACACAACATACAGTAAGTCGTATAACTCGATGAAGCAAGAAATAATATAGATCCTTTTATTAAAAGAGATTTAATAGATACTGTTAAACAAGCCGTCGAATTTGTTCATTACATCTACCCATAAACAACTGTGAGGTATTAAAAAGACATTAAAATAATAATAGAAATCAACAACGTGTATAATCAATGTCTTTAAATACACATATTATAATAAGATTGGCCAATCGTAAAGAATGTGTGTCACTTATCGTTCACAAGTATTAGATACTTGTTTTGGGTACGTGAAAACTATCTTTAATTAACTTTGAAAGAATAACCCAAAGGACGTTATGTTAATGACAAAATAAAAGCAGCATTTTACACGTAGGAGCTTAAAGACCACAACTTGTCATTCAGAAGCAAGAGATAACTTCCTCTTGAATGTGAGGGCGACATTTAAGTTTCATAGACCTTATTTTAAAAAGTTTACAATGTAAAAATCGAGGGCACTTGCAATGCTTTTCATCTATAAGAATCTATAAGAATAAATTATAAAGGTCTTTGGCAATGCTTCCATCGCCTGGTAGCATCTTGGTGCTGGGATAATCTCCCGATCGCTTCTCGGCCTTTTGGCTAAGATCATGTGTAGTATCTGTTCCCTTTCGAGGGGAATGGTGATGCACACCCGACGATGATCACACAGTCACAGTCCCGATGTAAGGGGACTGGGGCTGAGAGCGGATCAGTCGTTTGGTAGTTTGGTTTTCGTGCCCAGGTTCTTTCCTGGGTGACTTTTTCTTAAAAAGTATCTCCCGAAAACATAAGACAAGTATGGAATGTGTTTTTTGCGTCTCAGACATATCGTCTCGGGCGGTGGCTGAATACACTAGTTCCTCAACCGCCAAGGTTCTTAGTTGCGTAAAATGAATAGATAAGTATAGTTGGTAAATAGAGTTAAAACGACTGGACGGCGAATATACTCCTATATCTCATCAAAATGGCAGCCCCCCGACACTGAATTCAACCCACATGTCTCCTAAATAGAGCAATTATTCCCTTAAACCTTTCGATGCTGGGGGTTGTTCACTAAAGTAATCCATGTTTGCTGAAAGTCATTTCCATTAGGGGATTAGTGCATTGGATATGCAGCGTTAACCTTCCCCTCGCCACCGTCGGAACTGAGTAGAAAAGGAGTGGAAGAGACGAGTCGACGGTAACTTGAAATAACAACCTGATTAATTCAGATAACCAACCCGGTATCACTTAAGTTACACAAACAAAAGATAGTCGCTAGTTTCGGTCAATTTGTACTGCGGTATTGACCGTTAAAACTCAGTACAATTCAAGTTTTTAATCTAATTCAATTTTATTTCAATCACTTAATCAATAAAGACGAAGACATAAACTTACTCCAGAGAGAGAACATTAATATAGATAAATGCAAATGAATAACATTGTACAGGGTAGATCAAACAATATGCTAATTGATTGAGGTGACTAGGGCTGCTGAGAAAGCTTAAAGGAAACATATAGAGTAGTAGTCCAGAGAGAGCATATAAGAGAGGAGAATCAATAAAGATAATTGAAAAAAAAGAGGAAGAAGAAATAAAAATTCTTTGAATGCAAAAAAGACCTCGCCCCGTCCACCCTACCTATCATCTACAGCCATGCAAAACAGGCTATAGTGAGCCAGAAAATATACACGAGGAAGAGAACAAGAAAAGGTTATAGAAAACTATATTATGTACGTAATTAAGGGGACCACTCTAATAGTTTTCAGATCTAAGGAACTTAGAAACAATGCTCAATCATCAATATCCCAAATTCATTCTTCATAAACGACTTTGCGCAGAAAATTTTATTACAATGCATGCGAGGCCAAGCTCCCGCCCTATATGCTGATAGTCTCAATCAGTCGGGTATTTACGTAATATGGTACACCCAGTGGTTTGGAACCGATAGTTGTTGGTAACTTTACTGTGCTGTTAACGTGATCCGCCAAGCGGAATCCAGAACATCCGGCCTAAAATGCTTCAACACCAAACCCTACCCGTACTTCAACTAAACTATCAGCAACAAACAATTACCACACACCCCCCACCCCCACATACCGAACTGGCCACGAAGCATCTACAAAAGTAAAAACGGTCGGCCCGTCAGTGGGCCCTCTATTCCCCCACACCAGAATACCAACTGAGGAAACAGGTCTCGACAAGCCGACAAACCGACTGTAATTTTACTGAAGGTTACGCCATCTCATTCACCACCAAGCCATCTTACAATGAGTTTTTAAATTAACCAATCATCGATACCCAACCATATTCTTCTCGATACGATGAAATAACGACACGATAAAAAGATATAATGTTGTTTCTGAAGGCACAAGGGAATTAAACACACCTCGACAAATGTGTATATGTTTGCTTAGTTGACAAGCTATTCTATGCATTGGCATTTTGACGAAGAATACCAATGTGATCAGTTGTTGTGCTGCACGTAATTGGACAACACGACAAATATTGTTATTTTCACTGGTTGTCGGGTTACACTAACACAGTAAGTCTGCAACTCTTCAGGACCACCGTAACTTTTTTTTTTTGGTTTGTATTATTGTTTGATTAGCAATTACAGGATATTGCGACAGATAACTGTCCATGAAAGGTGGTCAGGTGTTCAAGGTCATTACAATGCCAATAGCTGGATGAGGTATATAAGAGAGACAGATGAAGACATTCCACCCGAGAAATGTGTCCTCTGTAATATATGATATCATAACAATAGATTATTTAATTTGAAATATAGAACTGTTTTAGTCACAGAATTAGAATCAATAGCCGAATAAGAATATTGATTGCTACATGAACACACACACTCACACTTATTATTGAAATAAGTGTAACACAGGCGATCTCCTACTTGAAGGGAACAAGAAAATTAAATATCACACACTCTATATACTCTTATCACCTAAAGAAATATGCGGTTAGAATTTTATAACTTCCTCTGTTATATAGTGATACAGCGCCATCTGAAACTAAATGCTTATGAGCATGGTACTTGTTTAATTTTTTATTAATTGTATTTTATTGATTAGCATAAATAATCAAACTTTGTGCGATCTGACATATCATACTTCGACAACGGTACGGAGTTGTTTCTCCTTAAGAAGAGAAACAGTACAAAGAATAGAAAAAAATAAATGACAGCTATTGCAACTTAATTGGACTACGTTGTGCGCACTGACGCTCTCTTAATGCTTTTTGGCAGTCATCACATGGTGTCCTGTCACAGCCATGTATTGAATTGCGTCACAAATTAATTACTGATTCGTAATGAATTATTTTTCATTTAGGAAACCTCGACTTCAGGCCATTTTAAAATATACACAATTTTGGTTCGGATCACATTGCCATAGCAGGCGTTTAAAGTGGCAATTGTTTCGGGGTGGGGGTTGTGCATGGGAGGGAGAGATATATTTCCATTTTTAAATTGTAAAGGAGCAAGAGTATGCTTCTCGCCCACATTGTTTAGCACGGCATGTAATCATTCCACTTTGTTATTGAATTGTTAGAAAATAACACTAGGCAACCAACATGGTCGAATTTTTGTTCCATATACTTCGATCATAACGATTCAATAAACTTGGACAACCTGCAGAACGTATTGGATAATACACATAAAATATCATCACTAAACTATTTCAAGATGGCTTTTTATTATTTTGTATTTCATTAAAAAGGGAAAAAATCATAATGTAATAAATGTTACCTTTGACTAATCAAAGCTTTTTTTTGCTTTCACATAATAAGTTAACTAACTCTATACGAATTACTTTGGTCAGAATTAATAAAATCATACAATCTGTCTGTATAAAATCACAAAATGGTGCATCTAATGGTTCCAAAAGGAGATATTAATATTACTACTGTAGGCCTCGCCATCTACTGCATCATCCAGCCAATCTTGCGATAAGTTAGTAAGCCACCGATGATAGATACCGAACTATATTCTTTTTGATACAGGTGACACGATAAATCTATTAAAAATTGAAGACAAAATGTGTTGGTTTGTATTATTGCTTGATTTTCAATCACAGGAGACTGCTGCAAAGAAAGCAATTATCATAGGAAATTGGTCAGGTGGTCAAGATCAATCCATGGTGAATAGCTATAGATGGTGTATGATGATATTCCATTCGGAAAATTTTCCTCTTGAATGATTGAAGAAAAAATATTGCACAAAAATATTATTTCATTTTAAGTGTACAACTCTGTATGGATAGAGCATGAATCAATAGCCAAATATAAATAATTACCTGTAACACGAACAGTTACACTCACACTTACTCTAAATATAGCAGACGATCTATTTCGAACACACTTTAGCTTAGAAATAATGTTCTCTTTGAAATGGCGGTGCAACGCCATCTAAAATTGAATGTTAATGTGCATGATTAACCAGTTTTTGACTAATAATGGCTTAAATTAACACAAATAATCACTTCGTTTTGATCTGATCTCTCATACTTCGACAACCAATTGGTAAGATGTAAAAAAGACATGTTAGTTATCGCCTGCGACTGAACCAACTATCCCAAATAGTGTAACGTCTTGATTTGGATAATGTTCATGTTTCCGCCAATGCCTACTGAGATAAAGTTGATCAATGTTTCAACGATGATATTGCGCTTAAAAGAGTCAACTAGGCCCACTTGATTTCGCCAGTTGTTGATCACCCTATAAAGCAACATTTTCCATATTAACTCACACACACTACACCGTCAAAATAATGTTACAGTAGACTCTATGCCCTTGTAGAAGTTTTCACTGGGTAAACGTTGTCCTTCACTTGAGAACTGAAGCGTTAGCTATTAGTTAAATTTCCGCAATGTTCCGTATCTTGAAGGCATCAAGTCAAGAAAGTCGCAACTTTTCGTCACTTGTAAACAAGCCTCTTTACTCGCAGGTTAACAAATGTTCTACGCTGCTCTTTGAAAGCCTAACGTGGTGTAAAATAGCCCCAGTTGAGTCAACCGTAGCAGAAATCCTGCTCTTCAAGTTGCAAACTACATACAAGCAAGCACACAGAGGAAGACAAATCTTCTTTGATTACATTATACTAGGATTTTTGTTGCTTTTGTTGTAGTTGAAGTTTATTTTACATTCTTCGTATCAAAAGAACAAGGCCCCTAACACGACAGTAACAACAGTATACCTCTGGTCACAAGTAATTTAATTTCACACCCATATACAGAAACGTGTGCAATTGAAACAGTTGCTCTCGGAGCGTAAGGGCGGGCCAAATACACGTCCTTTTGGGGGAAATCCACCGAATGTACATGGCTTGATCGGTTTGTACTGTGAATAAGATACAAGTGGTAATCAGTATAAAATGAAGTATGTTATAACACCTGTACACATGTTAGATTGCATAATCTGTTAAGATGTGGACGAAATTATTGGCGAAAACGTTTAGAATAAACTGGTAAGTCTGTTTGTAAGTCCTTCTCAGTAGCAACTGGTCATAAATGTAAAATATGTTAAGAAATTATAACACACATCAGTTTATAATGATAAACCGGTGCTCACCTTTAACAGTTTTACCTGAAAAAGCCATGAGTATCGGCTTGGAAATCGTATAGGATGAGCCATGTATTAAACTATGTTGATTTTAACCAAAACCTTGTCCCATGTTACACCCATGAGTGAAGAAAAGTAATTTAGTAAACCAAAGCACACAACCCAGTGATACCATCAGGATCTGAACATGTAATCCTTATAGTACATTAACCAATTTATCACAAACGCTCTCTGTTAATCATTTTATATGATTGCCAAATCTACCAAGCAAAATGAAACGCAATTAACACAAATGTAGAAAAAATATTAAAGAAGCTTTACTGTTCAAATTGTATCATCTGAAATGACGTAACATAGTCATGGTTGATTAGGAATGGATCATTGTCATGAACAAAATCTCCACTTTCTAACCACGTCATATTTACCGTTTGTTTCGGCTATTATTACTATTAAATAGCCATCAAACTCGTTCTAATGTGTTTTGGTGGTTGGATGGGAGGCAGGTATGAGGAGAGACAAATTTCCCCCTTTTATAGGTGGGAGGGGGCAGGCGTAATTTCCCGCCCTCCACTTCTCTAGCGCAGGATGCACTCCACATCGTTGTTGGATCATTCGACCGAAACATTGAATTGTTGAAAATAAGCTAGGCAATCAATGGACGGTTTTTAGTCTCACATATATGATAATATTATTTTAACTATCTTGTAAAACTTTATTTATTTATTTGTTTTGCCACGAAAGTACAAAGTGGAGGGAAGTCTTCCATAAAAGCTTAACAATGTGGAAGACTCCCTGAAGAAAGAAAAGAAGAAAAAAAATATATGTGTATAAATACATATACATAAATATAAGTACAAATTAAACGTTTAATATATATATATATAGTAATTACATACAGGTATAATTTAGTTTTAGTCAGTAACTAGCTATTATTTCCTTAAAACTTGGAAATACACATGAAATATTGACTCTAAACTAGTACAATAAATGGCTAAAACCACCTGCGTTGCCTACTTATTGCCTACTATGTACGATTGTAATCAAAAGGACATTGTTTGCGAAAGCTATGAGGGTTGTCTAAGTTTGACTGCTTACAATTATCTTATTTTGAGTATTAATCGGTAGTAGTAAAGTTGTTGAAATATAAAAAGCTTGCTTCGAAGGATTCTTCATTTTAGCTTCAAATACATATTTTCTGTCTTTCATAAATAGGTATAACAACTCATTCAGTGGTGAATCTGGTTGAGTTAGATAGTACCTATGTAAAATTCAAGAGACTCGACAATCAATTGCATACTTTGCGCTTAACGCATTATGATTTCTTACAAAAAAAGCAAAGCAGACACAGGGAATTCAATACATGTTTGACTTGCATGTATACATAAATCATCTGAGCGATTTCCATTGCCTTATATCCATTACGATAACCAGTTAAAAGGTTATGATATCACAACCTACGTCAGCAGAGTATACCTTCCCTCGAAAATACAAGTTCAATTGAATTTCGTTGTCACGTAGCCATAAAACAATTAATTCCATTGTCATCCTATTCATTTTCAATTTGAATCAGCACATATATTATTCAAATGAAACACACGCAAGTGCGCATGCACGGGTTTTACTTAGGAACAACTCCTTGTTTTGATTAATAAACAGCGCTCCTCGCATTACAGACAGATGTGCGAAGTGTTGCAATAAATGCATCATATTTACACTGTGAATAATTGTCACTATATCGCGATCTATCGATATGGGATTTGTACCTGTTTTACATTGTTTTCTCATTTTTCTGATCACTTTTTCATTTTCCGAAGATATTGATCGTGATTATCACTGTCAAGATGGATCTACAGTAAATTCAACAGACTGTTATGTGGTAGTAGGCTGTGACTTATCGTTTCCAAATATTTCATTTTCATATATATATATATATACTTAGATTAGATTTGAACTTCACCGAGCTGGCTACCGATGATAATGTTCTTCGAGCTCCCTTTCTTTACTCTGGAATGTTCTGGGATTTTGAGGATCATACTTATGATCGTTATCTATTCCAAATTGAATACCTTTATTGTCACCATGGGCATTGCTTTGATAACTTTAATTTCTCAATCCTAAATATCCAACTAGACGATGCTGGAACTTATCAAGTTGACATAAAGGCTACAAACAGCGATTGGACTGTCGGCCCGACTGTATTGCAACACACATACCGTCTATTTGGTAAGTTCTGCCTAACATTTATCTACTCATACCCGTTTATGTATGACTAAAAGCCGTCGAGTGTTAGAGACACATGTTCAGAGTAACCAAAACCATTGAAACATCTGGCGAAACGTTACTGTAAATTTTAAAATTCTTTACATGCATTGATGTAAGAAGTTACTTCGATTGAAAAAGAAAACGAACAGAAATATCCAAGTGATTAGCTGTTCGCGAAATAAAAAAAAAAGGTTTAATAAGAAATAACTTTAACTATTCGTTAACAAGGATGACATCATGTGTCTTTTCGTTTTCTGAAGTGAATTTGAATATATTTCCACATTATAGAACTACCTTTATATACGGATGGTTATGAGGTAAGGTGGGTTAGAGGACATTCGAAATGGAGACTGTTGTTCAGTTCTTTGACAAAGTTTTACATAACCTTTGAAAACGAGGTGTGCATAGTTAATATAAATGACCAGATAACGGCACAAATGAACAATGCGATTAATTATATTCCATAAATTAGTCAATATGTAAAGGTGAAGGATTCTACCGAAAATGCAATGGAAGGTAAAAAAAGGTCTCACCATTTGTAAGTGCGTTTTACCAATCTTCCTGCCATATGAATCTACGAGCCTGTTGTATTTAAACTGTGATAACAGGGGCGTATCGAGAATTTTCTAACCCGGGGGGCGCGAATTACTATCTAAGCGGAGCGCCACCATCGGTTGGCGCGCAGCGTACAAGAAAATTTCTGGTTTTGATACCACCCAGGCCACCGGAAATGGCACTTCTCGGGCTTGAAATGACCAACCAGATGTACACTTTTTGCCTGAGAACCAAGTATTTCCCGATAGTTTTTTTCCATCCATAACCTTTTTGAAGATTGTCACCAGTCACAAATCATGTTCGATCTCATCGCATGTCCTGTGGATCATTGCATTTGTAGGTGATTCTACGTCGCGGCCCACAATATCCGTCAGGCCCACTTTTCAAGATTCCAAGCCCATTATTTGTTCAGAATTTGAAACTTCACATTTCTCGTGAATAAACTCACTTCAAAACATACCCATAATGTTGCAAAAAAATTTCATCTATGGACAACCAATATAGAAAAACCTCCTTCAACCCCTAACAGACCGGTCAAAATTGCACGAGTAGAGGGAAGTGTGATGAAGAATGTTGGTCAGAAATTTTCGAAAATTCAGACACAGTTAATTTATTGGTGTACAAATATTAAAACCTTTTTTAACGGATATTATAAAACTTGGTTGAAGGAAATGAAAAAATAGCAGATATTTCCGAAACCGAACACTACACACATAGGCGTAGGAGGCGGGGGGGGGGGGGGGGGGCTTCAGACCCTAATTCGCCATTTCTAATGTAAAAGAGAGTTTTGACATTGGACCTCCATGCCTTTTTCTCCATCTACATAAGACATTTCGTTGTTTACATTAGCATCCCGCGGTACACTGCGCAACTTCCACGGACCGTACGGTACACGATGGCATGCGATGTAATAACCGATGCTTGCTTACATGACATTGACATGTTGAACGCGCGAAAATTTTGGTTATTTTTTTCGGGCAAGTCGGACAGTTTTGAAGCTGTTCATCCTGGAACGCCATTTTCATGCTCACTGATATGATGCGATATCTGCTGTTTGCTTTACAAATTCGAACAGGCGTAGCGAGGAATTTGCCAAGGGAGGGGCGAAGCCTGTAGGCAAATTATCTAAGCGTAGCGCCACCATAAGTTGGAGCGAAGCGTACAAGAAAATTTTGGCCGAATAGCCTCCCAGATCGCTTGAAATGGCACTACCCAGGACCATTTGTTGGCGCGAAGCGTACAAGTAAATTTTGGCCGAAAATGCCTCCCAGATCGCTGGATACGACACTTCCCAGGCCTTGTAAGTTGCATCTAAGCACTTTCTATTTTGAAATTACTAGCAATATCATAAAAAAAATATGCTGAAAGGGGGGGGGGGCGGTCGCCCCCTTCCCGAAATGCGTCATGTTCCCCGACGACACGGTCGAGTTCGAGACCAGCCACAGTTGGTTTCATAGCACAATTCTACAATTGTTTAAGGCGTATATACACACACGCGTTATGATAGACCATATATAGTATATATTTAGATCATGAGTGAGAGAGGAAATATGGAAACGTCATAAATGGAGTTGTCGGTGTAAGGGTGAGGCACACGCCCCTTCCGAAATCCTTGATCCGTCACTGGCTACCCTGTGTATATAATAGGGACCAGCGCTGTAATGATGTCACTGTTCCTCTTTCTCTTCCCGGTGTCTTCTTCTACTCCCTCTTTTTCTCTCTTTCTTCTTTTTCTTTTCCCTTCCTTCCTCTCCTCCTCCTCTTTTTTCCCCTCTTTTTTCCTTTTTCTTCTCTTTTTTTTCTCTCCTTTTTTTCTTACCCGGGGGGCGCGCGCCCCCAACGCCCCCCCTGGATACGCGCCTGGATAAAGTAACACTAAAAGTAATTCGATGCGTATGATCGAGAACCATGAATATATTAATTCACCTGGTTGTGAAATATAAAGCAAAAGATAAAAAACAGAATAGTAAATCCGTTGTTTTTGTTAATACATCATATGGAAGATGTTATTTTAGCCGTCATTTGCTGATGTGTTGTTATCTATACACTGTTGCATAACATTTTTAATTCACTCGTCAGGTCACCAGAGCAGATTAAAGTAAAACGATGGAGATAATGTATATATGCTTATGCTCAGTCAGTGCTTTATTTCAAGCTCCACGTTGCATTATCATTCTCTGTTTTTCTCGGTCTAACTCAGTATGAAAGTATAGTAATGACATCCGTTACATACTAAAACTTGATTTGATGTTACTGGAGGGTACTGTTTCAAAAGCCACGTATAAGCATTAAATTAATAGCGAGAACACAAAAGGACAACAAACGATTCATACACACACCCTCACCCTTCAACAACTATGTTTGTCATTAAATAACAATGTTATATTAAAATTATTAGCCTACTTCTTAGGTAATATAACCGTTCAAGTTAAAAAAAAAACCAAGCGATGTCTAAAATTAAAAACACACTCGTGCATGCATGTTGTCATGTCAGAAATATATTTTCCAGTCATGGACAGTTGAAAGCAAATTAACGCATGCGCATTGTAACAAAGATCACTTTCTATCTCTCATAAGAGTTTTCAAATATATGTAGGCACAAACGCACGTCTGCGACGTTGGACAACTTTAAAAGTCTTTAGTTATTTAAAACATGGATGGTTTCATTGTTTCAAAGTTCTTGCATCTTGCCATCTTCCTGGTATTATATACTTGTAACGTAATCGGTTGTAACTATCACTGCACAGAAGGACACACAGTAAATTCAAAGGAATGCTACGCTATGCTAGGCTGTGACTTCTCGTTCCCGGATATTGCTGTTAATAAAGATCATATTGAATTATATAGATATATATATGGTTTACGAGTTGCGATGAACTTTACCGGACGTACTAATGGAGACGTTCCCTCTAAAGGAACTTACTCCTACAACGGTATACAAAGAAGACAGAATCAAACAGTCAATCGATATTTATTTCAAGTAAACGTAGAATATATCGAGGAAGATCTATCCTACTCCTGGCCTGAAGTTACTAAGGTTAATTTTTCTTTCTCCATCTTGAACCTTCAACGAGGGGATGCTGGTACTTATCATCTGTCATTGACTGATTCTTACTCTCCGTATACTCTTTATTCTCATCACACCTATCATCTCTTTACAGTCTACCAGCCTCCTACACCTCTTGTTTGTCAAGGCCCCTCCTCATTCCCATCTGGCTCCTACCACGTAACTATATCGTGTTCAATAATAAACGGGTTTCCACCGATAAATCTGGAAATGATCGAGCCCGAGGGGTGTGATTTTCAGAAACATTACACGGATGATAACGGTATTCAAGAGCTTTCTATTAACGTTACGTCTTGTGATCAGAACTCAACTGTTGGATGCATCGCTACCCAGGAATCAATGGCGTTCCTTTCTACACCGCAGTATTCGGACAGATGTGAATTTAACATCTCTAAAAGTAATCCAGGTGAGTCTTTAGTCATTTATTTTATTAACAGTGTTCGCAAATGCTTTGAAAGAGAAAACTGTCTACTCATCATTCTTAAAGTCATCGCCTAACATATAAAAATACCCCACCCACTAAGAAAATGTTTCAGAATAAGAACAATTTCCGAATACTAAATCGTACCAAAACAAGCAATGTACTTTTTTAACTGCTAGTTCCCTGTTATCGTTAAAGTACACAATTTTAATCCAATAAGACTTTTAGCTCTTTCAAAGTGTTTCCTTGCACGCGTTGCTCCGAAGTCAGTGGGCTGGTGGGTGTGGTCAAGGGACTTCTTTTTCCTGACCATAAGCTCCATTACCGTACAAACACACGAGTACTTTAGTACAGTGTTGATTCATAGTCTTCATATGTAATTTTAAGGAACGGAAAACCGCACGCAGTGTGACGGATATAAGCTACATTAGAACATACTATGATATAACATATTATGTTAGTTACAACCAAGGATGACGACACCATTGCAGGATTCACATAGGCATTGACCTAAGAGCCTATAAAAAATTGAAACTTTAGCAAGTATTAATATAAAGTGAGGGCAGTACATATAGTCTTTAATGAATGGTGTATTGACTTAGTTTGAGGCAACATTTTCTGGTAAGGAAATTGGACTGTTGTTATTTCAGTGGGTTTTGGTGTGTATCGAATCTGTGAAGATAAAGGGTGAGTTCATGGCATATTTAAATAATAATGGAATGAGCGACATTCTTTTCCCTACGTTTATTATAAGAAAATATCTACAATCTTCAGTTCACATCCATGTTGGGGAGAACCTGCAATACATTGTCAGTTAGTAAGTTCTATATTTACTTTTATCAGTATTATGATCTCCCAGCACTCACCATTTCAAATTTAACTACGTACGATTTCTGTAAAGTAAAATTCGATAAGTAAATTAAAATCCATTATCCTTGTTCAGTAAGTGGGTAGTGTATTCTGGTGATATGACGTCTCACTCTTTATATCATATTTGTTGTTGTCAGGCTAATTTGTAGAGAGCAGTCGACAAGGGCATAAAGAAGGACAAAGAGTGTTTATGAATTTCAATGTGAAATATAATTATAAACAACAACAAAATTAATAACAGTTAGAATCATCTATATTCTCTTAAGTGTTCACGTCAATTTCATATCTACTGCATATGGTTTCATACAGCCTCGTCTTCACTTGGTCTCAGTATATTTCTTCCTTTTGGTTTTAGTATAAATTCTGTTCGTTGAAGGTTCTTTCAACTTGTTCAGTCCATGGCGATTAAGTACAAAAATGTTCTCGTTTCTTTCTAGCATGTCTCTTTATGAGCGTCGACTTTTGGGCTTATTTTAAAGATTTTTTCTATCTTTCTTTCTTTCTTTCTCGTTCAGCCTGTATTTTCTCTCTTCTGCCATCTATAAAGGTACCAAAACAACCAATTTAATTCGTAAAGTAAAGAGTCACTGTTATTTAATTGACTGTGGATATACTGATTTTTTTCTTTTGAACTGAAATTTTGCCCAACTTTTGCATAATTTAACAAGTCTAGAGCAACTTGTCAAATAACGTCATCCTGGATAAAAGAGAACAAACAAGTGCTATGAGTCAACAATAAATTAACAAAATATATTACTCATAAATTTAATATGTTGAATACTACGAGTAATAACCGTATGCAATGATGGCTTCTCGGAATGTATTCCGGGCGCCCAACAACTCATTTCGCTAAGATATCGAATCGTCGTTTTCTTTTCCTGTCTACTATTTCTTGTTTTTATTTTCCAAGCTAATTTTGATTGCTCTTCATACTTTAATCAGAATCAATAGCCAAAAACTGCGTCTATACTGTAAGTGTCCGTTACGCGTATAAACGATTTTGAAGGTGACTGGTCAAATGTTGACGAACTATAGAGGCATTGACGTCGACAGCCAGGGTTGGCATGGGGCAATTTATTAACGGACTTAATTAAATATATTATAATAATGAATACAACTTATTGTTAGTCTCATATTTCTCGGATACCCCTCCCTCTATTTGACCTTTTTTTAAATGCATTTCGATTATATTACTTATTATCTGCTGTCATGTTTAAAAAGAACCCGGGTGTTCAAGAAACTGTGTCAAATGTTTGTAAGTAAGATGCCATCCTTGTTGCATTCTTTCATAGTTACTACAACTACCAACCACTTCCCATCAGGCAAACTTCATGTTAATGAAAGAGGCTCAGACGAATACGTTGTTCTTCCAAAATTATAGTCGACACAGATCGTACCATCAGCAAAGAAAGGGAATTTGTATAAATTCATTGAAAAGATTAATATATTTTATTTTACTATTTTAGTATCAGCGATCTTAGACGCGTGGCTACATTGATATTACATGTTCTGAACACTTCCGTGCATGCGCACGAACCTTAATCTCTTCTAGAATACCTACTCTCTACTATTGGTTTCTATCGAAATAAGACTACACTGCAGAGCTAAGCATCGGTAATTATAACGCACAGCGTAAATATTGTAAGTTAGGATCTCTTTAAAAATGGAGATTGTACATTTTTCTGATATTTTCTTCTTCCTATTGTTGCAGTTAATGTCTTTTTCCGAGTGTAGCGATTGTGATTTTAATTGTCAAGATGGACCAGCTATGAAATCGACAGACTGCTATTCGGTTGTAGGGTGTGACTTTGCCTTTCGAGATATTTCGTTTTCATATAAATATAAATTATATATATATACTTCGATTAGAGTTGAACTTCACTGAGATGGCCCACACCGGAGATACATTTACCCGTACCTTTGCTAACACTGAGCTGTTCTGGTCGGATGATAATCATACAGTCAATCGTTATTTATTTCAAGTAGAATACTCACACAGAGATTATCCATCGTACTTTTATGACTTTGGTTTTTCAATCCTAAACCTCAAACCAGAAGATGCTGGAACCTACCATGTGTCATTGTTCGATGATGACTATAACATACTTCTCGTTCAACATACTTACCGTCTGTTTACCATTTATCATCCTCCTTCACCTCTCCTCTGTGAAAGGAAAACTCTTACTTTACATCCGAATAATGACTATAAATTTGAACTGACATGTTCCATTCCAGACGCATATCCAGTTGTAGACTTGCACGTTATTGAACCAAAAGACTGTAGTTTTAAGAAGCATTTTTCACGTGAAGGTAAAGATAATGTGTTGAAGATTTATATTACCTCGTGTAGTGGTAATTCAACAGTGGGCTGTTTTGCAACCCAGGGAAACTTAGACTTCATGTCCATCACAGGTTTCTCTGATAGCTGTGCTTGGGAAGTTCCAAAGAAATATCCAGGTAGGACATGCAATTATCTGATATCAATTTCCAGCGTTTCTAGGTTTTCCTTTATTTATATCTCGTCTATGATGTTAGTGACAAAAGACATGCTTTATATGAACAGGGAGGAGTGGCTGAAGATAATACCGTAAATATTTGCCCAGTTAAATGTAACCGAACGGACAAAATTAATGCAGTTAACAGTCATAAAACGCTTTGCATTATCTTCTTTGTGAGATGTAATTCATTTATTTGATTTTCTTAATGATAAATAAATATCATTTATTACCCATCACTTAAATTATATTTCGTGGGAAAGTGATAATTTTATTATGATGTCTTGAATAATTTCTCCATCGGTAGGGCTGGTAAGTTTTAAATTTATGCACACAACCTCGTCGTCTTGACAGACGCTATCACTTTAAACGAAGGAAACACAAAAACGTGCAGAAAAGCAGTACTGTCCATAAAGTTCACAATAAGGTATGATTTGCCATTTTTATCACGCTCAAGATCACTTCCGTCTCGTATTAAATATAGGAAAATAATAAACGAGTCTCATTATAATCACGGCCCGATGACATCCGCTTTTGATCTAATAAAATGATAAGGTAACACTAGTGGTATATGATAATTGTATCTCGTTCTTGGACTAACACTTTCATGCGTTTTTGGTAGTGTTTACTAGTTTAAAATTAAATAACATGGTTAAATGTCGACAAGACAAATTCCTACATGGCAGAGCTACTTTTAATTGGCGCGGGTCCTCGAGAACTACATCATATAAATCAATGACGAACCGCCTTGATTAAATCACAATGTTGAATATACTTTTACCGATGGTGATAGCCATCAATGAGCATGTCTACAATACAAGTACAGCAAGGAGGTCAGATGTAACTATCAGTAACATTGTAATGTATTCTAATGTCAATCTTGTCATGCCTTACAACAATGTCGTATTTTAATGTTTTTATCCCACACTGACTCAAGTATCAGATATGGTATACGCATTAACAGCGAACTCGTAACATGATCATTATTAAAGTACTCTAATACGTCCTCAGCCTGTGCAAAATTATTAAAGATAGCATCTGTTTCTAATCTCGTTTTGTGGCATCTCAAAAAGTCGATAAATATTATATTGATTTCATATTTAAACAGGAATTCTATATGTGGTATATAGGAGGGATTCGAAAGGTTCTTCCGAGATACTTTTGCTTAATGCTTAAGATGAAAGTGTATTTAACTTAGTCATGCATTTAACGAGGTGTAGGTGTGTACAATGTAAGCATTCGTCAATTATTCATAGCTGATTAAGGTAGAATGCTCACGGAGTTATGTTAAGTCTCATATTGCATGTGAGAGCGTCGCCAGTTTTCTTTACATTCTTTACATTCAGTCCGTGTATTTTATTATACGAATGCACCACTTAAATATTATGTCTTAACGTAATATTGCCATATTTTGTTTCTAGCACCACATTTGTGTCGGCAATCTTTAAGTGGCGATGACCTTTCTTGTATAATAAAGGTAAAATAGGATATGTTTGCTGCAAAGTCAATAAATATTTATTTAAGTTAATGTTCAATATATTGAGGAGGATTACTCGTGGTACTTTCCTTGAGTTCAACCTTCAACCTCCAACGAGAGGATGTTTGTACTTTTCATCTATCATTGACTGATGATAACTCCCGTAAACTCTTTCACAGTCTACCAGCCTCCTACACCTCTTGTTTGTGAAGGCCCCTCCTCATCTCCATCTGCATCATACCACGTCGTCCTATCTTGTTCAATAACAGACGGGTATCCACCGATAAATCTGGAAGTAATCAAACCCGAGGGCTGTGATTATCAGAAACATTACACAGATAATAACGGAACTAAAGAGCTTTTAGTCTACGTTAACATTACTTCTTGTGATCAGAACTCAACCATTGGATGCATCGCTACTCAGGAACCGTCGGAGTCCCAAACTACATCACAGTACGATGACAGATGTGAATTTAGCATCTCTAGAACCGATCAAGGTAAGTCATTACTCATATTTGTATTTTATGAAGATTGTAAGAACGTTATTTGAACGGGAAAGATATATCTTAAAGAAAAACGCCTGACCTATAGAAACATTGCTGGCAGACAATCTCATTCAAGACACAACCTTTCTTATTCACATTGTTGTACATATTATTTGCAACCTTACAACCCAAACGTACAGAAACACGTACAATGTATTGATATTAAATTGACTGTGAAATTTTAGGGGAGCAAAACCTAAGCAAATTGTGGGTAGTCACATGTTACAAATTGCATGATCTGGAGCATTATTTTTTTAGCATGGTGTCATTGCGTACGCTAAAATTGTAATGAAAGAAGGCATCCCGGAATTCATAGCTGGATTTAAAATATGAGCCTATATAGAAGATACTCTTGATAACCTTTAAGAATACATAAGCTTGATGGTAATTCTCATGACGTAAATTGTAAAAAGTGGTGACCTAACAGATGGTTCTCGTGGGGTTTGTTGTGAGATGGACGAGGGAAGATGCAAATAAGTTTCACCACAGCTTTAAAGGGATCTACTACTCCCAAAATAATTAGAATATAGGTAAAGAAATGATATGGAAACATCATAAACTAAACTTTAGCTGTCCATTATTGGCAGTGTATTTGTGCAAATGGATCGAAGATATGTAACGTTTTATCTTAACATTGGGTAAATTTGGTGCTTTTGTCACAAATATTGACTTAAAGTAAGCTGTATATTAAAACTTTTTTTTAATGTCAGTGTTTGTGTAGGATGTTTATAATCCAAAAAGCTTGAAACCAAATCCATGGCACTGTCATCTCAAGCACTATCATTGCAGCACATCTAACAGTTTTGCTGCGTGCTGGTCGTCCTTTTGTGGTTTTTGAATGTTGTATTTTACTTTTTGGCTCGCTTGACTTGTGTTTTCTTTGTTAGAATGGGATGGTTGGGTAGTGCCGTTTGGCCGTGGAGGAAGTGCTCGAGTACTTTTTACGTGACCCGCCCTGCGGGAATCTAAACGTCACGGCCAAACGGCACTACCAAACCAGCCCAATCTTAAAAAGAAACCTCAAGTCAAGCGAGCCCCCCCCCCCAAAAAAAAGTAAGTACGCCCTCCGACCAGCAGAGGCTGAAGTACTCGAGTACTCGGATTTCGAAGGCGCTGGCAAAGACGGTCTTAATATTCGATCCGATGATCGACCAAAACGTTCTGTAAAATTCCCCAGGTTGCCCGTCCAATCCGGGAGGTTTGCCATTCTTCATTTTTGACAACGCCATCCAAGTTCGGCTGTCGTAAAGTTAGCACCCAATTGACCATTGACATTGTCTCGTGAAAAGAGGTTATTTTAAAAATCTCTGTATACGGAGATAATGCTTACCGGATCACAAAAGGTATTCCTATTTGTATTACGGACAGCTGAACACGTTTGTCAAGAGATAATTTTTAAGAAAAAGTCGCCCGGGAAAGAACCTGGGCACGAAACCAAATTAACGAACGACTAATCCGCTCTCAACCCCAGTCCCCTTGCACCGGGACTGTGTGATCGTCGTCGGGTGGGCATCACCATTCCCCTCGAAAGGTAACAGATACTACACATGATCTTAGCCAAAAGGCTGTTCGGTAAAAACTAAATGATGGTTGATCCTCCGCTTCCACGCATTTTTATGTGAGCTCCATGGCATTTAGCATTAATGTATTTTTTTTTATATAGCGGCATCAGTGGAGGGAACCCCACGTTTGACACTCGCGCAGAGGTTTGAAAAATCCTCTCTTCGACGACGAGCTTTGGCTACACAGTACTCTACAGCATATCGAATGATGCGCAACTTGACATCCTCCCACCAGCCTGTTAAAGACATAAAGGCCTGCTTCAAGGTACAACATTCCGTGTACCTGTATTCTAATCCATGGAGAAACTGTCTTTCCCCTAAGATATGACAATTAACTTTTCAAAATCCACTTCCCACAGGGAAGATGGAAGAATAAACTTAGCTACCACAGCATCATTATCGGAATACGGGCAATAATCGCAATATCGCAATTAGAAACCCTGTAAGCATCAGACCCATTTGGTCTTACCCAAGATAATTTATGACCTCTATGGTTAAGACACCTCAAAACACCTACCAAACGACGATACGATATGAAACTATCCAACTGACAATGAAAGGTAGGCAAACTTAAAAATTGCGAATAATTAAGCCTATCAACTCTTCGGCCTCCCAATTAAAATCTCCGACCACGACACAAGGTGCACTGCCAGGTAAAAGGATGGCAGAGTCTCAAAAAGTCCTCCCCTGGAGAAGATTGAATAGGCGGGTAAGCGGTACATAAGGTAACGTTTCCCTGTGGGTATTTTAACAGAACGCATACCAAGCGACCTTCGTGATCGGTCTTAATCCTGATGGCACGGCCACTCAGACGTGGAGAAATCAGGACGACCGCACCACAGAATGAGACCGTACCAAAGGAAGCATGAAGGCCACCACCCCAACCATAGGTACATAATCGGCATTCTCTTCAGTTATGCGAATTTCCTGAAGGCAAACGTAGTCCACATCAATACACTTACAATATTGAAATATGTAACACCCTCACATTTGACTATGACGATGACTCCAACCGTTTCACGCGGGTTCGTTCCCTTATTTGATGCCGACCTTCAGGTTAGCCTCCCGACCTCATAAAACCAATCCATTCCATATGGGGATCCGCAATTGTCGGGGAGGGGTAAGTGACAACAGGAATTTCCACAAGGGCTGTGGAAGGGGGAGTAACAGCATGGGACTCACCGGCACCGGCACCAAACACGCAGGGGTCACCTGGACCTCCACCTTTGTAAATTGAAGCAGAACAGGTCCCGTTGCCTGCTGCTCCTCGCGTTTACACACAAACTACCTTGCTTGGGCAAATGGCACTGTCAACCGCCCATTTTTATTGGTGAAGTCATCTGCTTCATGGCCAGTCCCACTCTGCTCTAATCAGCATAACCATAAAAAATTGTAATTTTTTTCGCGGAATATTGCTTTCTAGTTTACAAGAGTTAGTTTAACAATTCTAAAACAATTCTAACACATATTAAAGCATTTCAATACTTATTTAAACAAGCACAAAACGAAAAACTCACAATTTGGTCACGTGATTTTTGTTTCATATCAATTAGCTATAAAAGACGATCTGTCACTTTGCCTCAAATCGATTGCATTCTTTTGACCAAGTAAGAGCGTTGTGAGTAAACAACATTTCAACATTTACTTGGTTTGTGGTTATTCTCTATTGACAAATTAATTCTTTTCTTCTCCAGAAAACTTAGCGTTGCGGGATAGATCGCTCTTTCAATTAACAGTAACTGGGGCGCCCCAAAGTTAAGCAATCATCATAATTGCTGGAGAGAGTCGATAGATGACACATTGAACGACGTACTTAAGGGCAAACGGAATATCAAATGCGACGTTTCCATTTGGTGGGTGGGGCGGAGGGGGGGGGGGGGGGGGCGATGTGTACCACAGGGTAACATCTGATGTGATGTAGTGTAAGGTTCACCATGTAATATTTGTGACTGTGTGTGGGAGTAAAGTAAAGTTTCTTTAGAAACGTGTGGAGTTTTATTTCAACGGATTATGAGAGTAACAATTTATGAATTGATTATTCAATGGTTCATTTTACGTTGTGTGCGTGCATGATGAATGAGCCAGGGGTCGGAAATGGAGCATTTTTGTCTGCAGATATACGATTTGTAAGAAGCATACCCCTATAATAATCAATATCATCAAGTGAGCCTTTTCCATGTAAAACATTTAAAACATTTAAGAAAACTGGATGATACATATCTACTAACTGCAAAATGATAATGTTTGACGAAACCTTGAATTGAGAGCTAAGCAAAGCAATCTAATGTATCACATTTTATTAAGTTAGTAAATATACTTCACAAACAAATATTATTTATGAAAAAAAAACTTCATGTCGAAGAACATTCACCCATTTGCCGTGAATTTAATCCACTTACGTAATATGGTTGCTGATATTAACATATTTGTATATCTTAATGTCATCTCTACAGACACGAACAACATAATTAAGTTGGTGATGATCGTAATTGCTGTAGTACTCGTCCTGTCTGTGATAATCATCGTATATTTCTACAGGTAAGCAAAGTAATACGTTATAGATCGACAGAAATATAGTTCAACTATGAATGAAACTACACATAATTTCATTCATAGTAGGCCTTGTGTCTACGTATCGTTTTTAACCTTTAAAATAGGAATAAATGGCGTTGATTATCCAGAATAAATATGAAATGTATAGACAGATAGGTAGGTACAAAATGATTAACATACTTTATCCCATGTTAAGTAAGTTGATGTCATTGCGAGTTTCCCACTGGAATCAAATGTGTATGAAAACTTAGACACCTATGCAGAGAAAGAAAGTACCGTACTTTTCCATGAACGAAATATATAAAAACATACTTCTTCCAATTCCTAATTTGATTCATTTTCGCTAAATTTAACTTTTCGGTTGTTAGGCTATTAAATATAGTATTACTATCTTTTAAATATAATATCTTATAAATAAAATGCGATAAAATAAATATATGTGCTTAAAGCACCCGTTTGAATTGAATATAATTAACACATCAATAACTCAACGATGACATCAAATCTTTTAACAATATAGTAGGATTTGTAAAATTTAATTTCAATTTTAAAATCGAAATTTTGACCTGGTCTCAAAGTTGGGAAACTACTTCAACTAAAAGTTGTTACGTATGTATCCAATAATAGTAATTAAATTGTCGGAATTTTTCTTGTTCTTGGGCAATCCGTTACTCAGTTTGGGGGAGTGGTGGGAGATGTGGGGGGGGGGGAATTCATTAGATTATCCGTCGTTCTTCCATAAATGTTCGTTTTTTCAATCCCAAAATTTCAACTAGAAAGCAATATACTGACAGCGTGGAATTAAAAGTTTCTATTTTATTCCTCGAAATTGTCGTGTAATGCGTTATTTTTCAAGAATAATGATTGTAATTTTTTTAAATTATCAAGATGGAACAACTGTCGGATCAAAATATTGTTATTCGCTTGTCTTTCCCTTGCACAGCTTGGTCTTTCTATATATTTCCTTTTCGTATAAATATAATATAGTATTATATAAAATAGAGCTGAACTTCACCGGTATATCCCAGACCAGAACATATCTGTCCTCCTTCTGTCTACAATAGGATGCTCTTTCCGCTATGGATCATAGATTCAAGTAGATACTTACACTGAGATTATCAATCGAACATTTGCAATCCTACAATGCGACGATGTTTTATGCGATTTGGAGGGGAGATTAAATACCATACTGTACTTCCATGCTAGCGACATTTTCCGCATACTGATTTGACTTGTTGTCAATTGCTTTACTAAATATCAACAATATGTTGTTTGGTTGTATATGTCACTCCACCTTTTCAAATATTTCCTTTTCATAAATATATTATATAGTACTTGCAATGAATTAGTGTTGAAACTCATGGGAATGACTAACTCCGGATACAAATCTGACCGTAGTGTTGCGTACAATCGGAGACACGAAAGGAACTGGAACGCGACATTGCAAAGTTAGTCGTCTGCAGGAACGGCTGTAACTCGCAGCTTAAATGTGAAATAATATGTTTCGAAGTAATTTCTTGCAAATGTAGTGACCTATTACCTTATTTTCTGTTTCATTCTCCGTCATGTTCCTGGTATTCCTGACTTATATTTTTATTGGCAAGATAAACCAGCTTTCAGGTCAACCTGTTCTTATTCGATTGTAGGACATTACTATGCTTCTCTGATGTTTCTGCTTCACAAAAGTCAGACAAGAATTGAACCGGAGACATGTATATGTCCTTACATACATATACAATGGGATACACTTTTCTATATGGATACTGGATAAAATCTTTATTTTGTTCAAGTATATACTCACAAGGATATTACCAACTGTAATGTCATGATATTGGTTTTTTCCAATCCAAAACCTTAAACAGGAACGCAGCACTGCAACAATAATTTGTGGGTGGCCATGAACGCCAATCGTATAAAGGAGTCGAAGATAGATTGAACTAGAATTTGCCTTTATGTAAATTTGCCATAAATATTATATAGTACTTAGATTATAGTTGAACATCACAGAGCGGCTACATATCTGTTCGTATTTGTGTGTACAAATGAAATGTTCCTTTCTATATGGATGATAACTTCAAACGTTCTTTATTCCAAGTAGATATTCACACGGAGAATATCAGTCAAACGTTCATGTGGTTCAAGCCTAGTCATGTGGAAAATGAGACAAAATAATTCATTCTCTGTTACTAACGCACAACTTGAACACATTAGATGATTCATCGAACTGAAATCTATCAATATGGATGGTTTTCCTGTCTTCCTCTTCGTAATGCTCCTGCTAGCGAAACTTTTCGCATGCTGATTGTGTATCTGTGTTTTCTGTGTATTATAGGATGCCTTTACAAATATTACCTTTTCATAAAAGTATTATATAGTACTTCGATAAGTGTTCAAACTCATGGGGACGACTCACACCGGAGACAAATCTGGCCGTAATATTGCGTACAATCAGCTGTTTGTGGATATGTATAATAGATTCAAGCGTTATACATTCCAAGTAGAATCATCACATGGAGATTATCCATCGTAAGTTCATGATTTGTTTTCAATTCTAATTAAACTAAGATTTCAAAATGAACAGATTTTCCATTTTTCTGGTTTAGTGTTTGTTTTGTTCCTGTAACGACATTTCCCAGATAAATGTTTATATTTGTACCGTCAAGGAGGACCAACTATCAGATCAACAGTTTGTTCTTTGGTTGTTTTCCATATTAATATTATATAGTACTTAGATTATAATTAATCGAATTTGGGTAGTTCAATCCTAACCTTTTAACAGGACGGGCCATTGTAAAATTGATATTTTTATAGTGAAGATTATCAACTATAAGGTCAATCTGTTCTTATTAGAAGTTTTATGCCTTCTCTGATATTTCTTCTTCATAATTATCATATAGATGTACTTAGATTTGAGTAGAATGTTACCGAGCTGTGTCACACCGGAGACATATCTGTCCGTACGTTTGTGTACGATGGGATGCTTTTTTCAGATATGGATTCAATCGTTATTTATTTCAAGTAGATACTCACACGGAGGTTTTCCAGCCCTAAACATTCTACAGGAACGCGACACTGCAACATTAATCTGCGGTAGTTAACATACAGCGTGTAAAAGCAGTTGAAGATTTTTGTAAACTGGCATAATTCACTATGGAGCCTTCCCTTCTTCCCGGTTTATTTGTAGAAATGTTCCTGATCATGTCTTTTCCCGAGAGCACTGAATGGATTTGTTTGTCAAGATGAACCGACTGTCAGATGAAAAGATAGTTTTCTGTTTTCGGTTGTGGGATATTTGGGATGTGGGTTGTGGGATAATTTACTTTGATACCAAAGCAGAGTAATAAAACGGAAATTGTCCTTTGTTCATCTAGAATTTGGGTTTTTCAATCCTTAACTTTTAACTGGAAAGTGACATTGCAGAATATGTCTGCGGAAAGTTAACGAATCGCTTACAAACAGTTGAATATATGTTGAAATGAATTTAATGGCAATCCTCGTTAAGGAAAAACACTACAGTACACATCTTCTTTATTGTTGCCGGATGTATTGGGGTCCACGAGGATACAATCATATAAATTGAATAATAAACAGCTTTGATTGCTTCATAATATTGAGTACATATTACGTTGAGCAGCAGTCATCACTACGCCTCTCTCGAAAGTATATCAAATAAGGGGCTTGGATGTGACTATAACCTTGTGAACGTTGGCAATATAATGTTCAACATATTCATTGTAAAGTGGTATAAAGTGAATCGTGTCTTGCCTTATAGCATTTTATATTTAAGTTCCCGACTGTCATACCAGATGAAACATTGACCAAGGTAGATTTTACGTATAAACAGTGAACCCGTATCAAATGATACGTTTATTTTGTTAGTATCTTTGATCAGTGAGAAACATGCGTTAATAAAGCTTCTGAATATTGTTCACATACTGATTTTGATTGAAACTTGGGTGTATTGAAGACTTCTCTCTGATGTAATTTTTAAAGGACTTTAGATCTGCTTGAAGAGAAGAAGCATTTTAGACTAAGTAAAAACATGTTAACTAACGTCAGTGTCATGTACTCCACCCAGTCATTGACATATGAGTGTACTATTAACTTGAATATGAGAGATAGAGAGAAAAACAGACAACGTCGATCATTTATTAACAGAGGGGAAAGTAAAAAACTGCTTAGTGTCAATAGTCTATTGATACCTAGGTAAGTGAAAGTATAAAGTGATTCTGTGTCATATTCGTTAAACGAAACCACCTATTCATAAAAGTTCATATATGCTGATTTGAACAATGTTTCTATTTATACGCAACTGGCATTGTGTAGTTATTTCTTTTCTTTTACAAAGTATTAATTGTAATATTGCAATTGTAATACAACGTTTAATCTTTCGGAGAAGTTTCATAATTATACCTTATTGAAATATCAATTGCTTTGCTGTCACAAAAATAAAGGAAAAGAATATTAAGCACCATACTACAGACGGTCAAGTGAAGACCATGCATGTATAAATTATACATCAGGCGAACGGTTCAGAAAGTCATACATATAGTAGGTCATAAACTTTGACTCTATAATTATACTTTCATATAGGCCGTCAAGTATGCTTAATAATTGTGAATGCTTTTTTTTTATAAGGAAAAGTCGCCCAGGAAAGAACTTGGGCACGAAACCAAACTACCAAACAACTGATCCGCTCTCAGCCCCAGTCCCCTTGCATCAAGACTGTGACTGTGTGATCATCGTCGGGTGTGCATCACCATTCCCCTCGAAAGGGAAAAGAACAGATACTACACATGATCTTAGCCAATGATGTAAACGATTTTGAGTTTTGTAAGCTTTGACAGAAATGAAAAGAAATTTGTCCTACACGGTATTTGAATGAAAAAGGAAGAGTTTATCGTCTATCCATTCTTGAATTTCTTTCTATATTAAGTTTTAATAAACCAAGTCCTAAAACTAAGTTTGATACATAACGATAGTCGAATATATTCTGGACAACTCTATAAGGCCACATTAATTACAAGAGACAAAGTAAAAACCAATAGTCACCTGAAGTTATATTTATTTAATCGAATATAAATAATAGAAAAATGCAACTCTGCTGCACGACATTATTCAACTGTTTAATTATAAATAATGGAAACCAACACTTCGAAATTAAGTATTTCACATGACAAGATAATAGCATTTAATATGAATATACCTTTAGAAACAGATCCAAATAGTAGAATACTTACACTTGACGATTACAAGTTTTTTGTTTATTGTGGCTGTATTTTCCTATATAATAGTTAAGGGTTTGTAAATGTTTCCATGGTTATGGAAATATCATTTTAAGTTCCGGTACCGTATTTTGAGTAGGCTCTATAGATAATCGTTTGGTGTTTTAGTATATTTTTTATAAAATCATTCAGCATTTGTGATCGTCTGATTAGCCAATAAGTTGAAAGAGATTTCAAAGTATAGATCTTTCCGTAGGATAGATTTTACTATGACTATTCTTTTGGATTCCAAATGTGCTATTACTTCTTTCCTCGGTTCTGTACATATCCCTTTGAGTGGTTTCTTATTCTAATATTAGGTTTTCATTTTATTGATTCTAGATATAGTGTAGGTGTTTAAGAAGTTATGGATCTATTCCTATTGGTGTTGGGGATACTGTGATGTCGTGTTTTAGAGGTACATCGTTTATGTTAAATTTTTCTTAAGTAAGATTAACTATATTGTTTTTTAAGCATAGGTTAACCATCATTAGTTATTTTGGTTTGTTTCATCACATTGCTTTCAACGGTTCTAGATGTATCGTATTACCGGTCTAGATATATTGATTGGTATTTGTCAATCTAGATGCATTGTATCATAATGGTGTTTA
>KN884906.1:12423-25073 GCA_000934455.1 Apostichopus parvimensis | reverse complement strand
AAAAAAGTAAATACGCCCACCGACCTGCAGAGACAAACCCCCAACCACCCACTGAAACATTCAAAAAACCACAAAAGGATAAGTAGTGAGGGATTAAAATTCTATCATTCACACAGCATACAGTTACTGTCCGTATAACCCGATGATCAACAAGTATAAAGAACATTCAGGAAAGAAATAAAAAAAATCCCTTTATAAAAAGACATTTAGTAGATATTGTGAAACATGCGGTAGAATTTGTTCACTACATTTTTTATCCCTAAACTCAGAGTCCTTGAACAAAACCTGTTCACGTAATGATAGAAACTACATGTGTATTAAGTTCGTTTATATACAATGTCTTAAAACACATATATAATAATAAGATTTGCCAATGACAGGCAGAGGGTGTTTCCTCTTGTTCATATTGTATATGACGACTATCTTTATTTAACTTTGAAATAACATAAAGTGTTACTGTTAAAACAGACCAAAAAGTATAAAGCAGCATTTCAGGGGCCTAAGGACCAAAACTTTTCATTTTCAAACAAGAGATGACTTTCCCTCTAAAAGTGAGGGCGATATCAAAGTTTTACTAGACTTTATATTAACTAGAGCGAACACATTTGCAAGAAACAATGCAAACAAAACATTTTCTGATTGATATGTTGCAGCTTATGAAACTGAATTTTGTAGACAGCCGAGAGCAGATAGGTGGTATATGGAAACGATTCAGAGTATTTATCAGGAAGAACGGTTTTATATTATCGAGTTATAGCAGTTTTCAATGACAACGTGTGTGGGCATATGATATACTTTTGATCTCGTGTGAACATACTCGTTGACATACTAAAAAACCCTTCTCTAAGTTTTCTATTTTCTGTTTGTAACGCTCCTGGGGTATTTCAGACCATATAATTGTATCCGTTTCTAAATGCCTCCATGAATGCATAGACCACATAGCTCCTCGGGTGCGCCTGCAAATTGTTACAACAGAATGGGATAGGTGTCCGTAGTATGTGTATCACAAAGCAGCTGCAATCCCAAAATACAAAATAAACATTTAAGAAAAAAAATATCAATATGGACCTTTCAATCATTTTTTTAGAAGTTGTTAATAACTGTGTGTAATTTCCTTTTCAGCCGTTGTTGACTTAAATATGACGTATTTACCGTGGTAGTTTCATTAAATGAAAGTATGCCAGTTACTACAAAATTTGTTCTGATATGGAACTTAGGCAGAAGAAAATATTTAGTAGCATCAATTAGTGTAAAATGCTATTGGTATTATTTATGTGTATAAACACTGATGCTAAATACGGTATTACTTATTTAAGAGTGGATTATTGTAAAATATACTTTTCTCTATGCCCTCTACCACACCCTTAGACAGTGCGGACACCTGCAAACTGAACATATGTTTAACACAAGAAAAAAAGCTTGCAGTAATGTAGTGCTTTTTACGTGATCCGCCCTGCGGGAACCGAAACGTCACGTCCAAACGGCACTATCCAACCAGACCGCTCTGACAAAGAATAAACAAGTCATGCGAGCCAAGAAAGCAAACACGCCCACGCTTGCAGTAATGTAGTTCATGCAGTCATTGTAGCTTGTAAGTGAAAAGTGATATATCTCTAATATTCCTTAACAAGTAATGAAAAGAACTGCTACATTATCCCCTTGCTGAGCCCACCGTCACAAAAACAAAATCAGCCCATCTCCAAACCCTGCTGTTAGCCTTACAAATTTCGTTTAGATATGCGCAATAATTTGCTATAACTCGTATTATAAAACAATAATACAAATGAGAATATCTGAATAGGCAATATCTAATAAAACATTTAGAAACAATTTGGTATTTCTTCACACAATTTCACCTGTCACTTGAACCCTTTTTTGTAGTATCCTTGTGGCGAAGAACGTACTTGGTACAGTCGAGCTATTATGAATTTTTGAGCATATTGCAATTTGGTGGCGTTCTCGTAGTATTCATTGACAGTGTAGTGGTCAATGCCGATAGAGTAAAAAATGTAGAACAATTACCCCTCAGATTTTCTGGAAATTTAAAAATAATAAATCTGTCCATGTAACATGGGCGATGTTAGTCTTAGACCGGGACTTTGCTGCTTTCTTCCCTTTTCGCCCCAAAGTCTCTCTTGTGATGCACTCAATCTTTTGGAACATTCTAAACCTTTTAAAGGACATTCAACCAATCAGGGTTATCAGCCAAAATGTAGACAAAATAGGAAACATTACAAAACAGTGGTTGCTCTAAAGTATCGATGTTTGTCTTCCTTTCATAACATTAATTGAGACTCAAGTTAAAGGTCGTTCAATTTTTCAACAAAGTATTCGATGTTGCACATAATGTAAAAAAAAAGCAAGCATTTCTTCAAACTTTGGAAGACAAAGACAATTTGTCCGAAATGTAACTGTCTTGAAACCTACTTACACCTGCTCTATCTCTACTGTCTACAAATAATACACAGGGAAATGATTAGCTGGTACACACTTGCTGCTGTCAACGTGAGAGGAGGGGGCAGCAGAGCTTAATTAGAAGATGGAGAAACAAATGTGACGCTTTAAAACCGTTATAGTTATGGATACATTTCAATAAAGAGCTTACAGCTGTTTGTGATCATGGTAACACTTATTTAAGGACAATCTGGGTATTCGCAGACTGTGGAACACAAATGAAAATCGTTTCATTTCGTTGTAAAAGTACAATACCTCTTTCAGAATACCAAAGAAAACAAGAAAACAAGATTCTTTATGAAAATTTCATGTTCAGTGTTCGCATATTTTATTGCTGTAACATTCGTGAGTGTAATATTAACAACTACATGGTAGATGTATGGCACTATAGCTCCTGTCTTAATGTATATATTTGTTTCTCTCTTAAGTTGCCATAATTGATTTTGTCCATACTAATTGCTGGCACAATTTAAAAAATACAAAGTTTCCACAGAAACAAAGGGATTTTTTCATACCTTTGAAGGACAAGTTTTACCATATTTAGGTAAGGCATGTTGTTGTGTGTGAAAAAAAATATCATTAGCCATTTTCTTCTTATAACTGGTATTTTGTGTCACGAATATAAGTTTAAGGCTATAACGATCAATGAATACAATCATCACATTAAGATTCTTAACCCAATTACCCTATAACCCTGAACCCTGTAAGGTCAAACAGAATCCAAAGAGAGCGTCAAATTGTTGTGTAACGATCGACGGATTCATTTGTTATAGCATTTGAAAAGCATCTACACAATTTAATACAAAGTTAATAAAGTTAATATATACTATACAAAGTTATGCTAAAGAATTCTTATTATTGTCGATCGCGAGAAACTGTAATTGCCACTTTAAACAACTTACCATGCTTTCAATTGTGAAAGTAAAACCTAGAAGTGTAATTTCTCTTCTGTATTTCCTTCATATAGGGCTAACGAATTGAATAGTTGCTTTGATTCGTGGATGAAATCACTTCATTCATTGTTTGTTTTTAAATTCTTCAATTTCAAACAATGTACAAGAACGAAACAAAGCACGCTGTTATATTATTATTCTCTTTTTAATAAGTTAAGTGATTGGCGACTCGGATGAACAGAGATTTTTCTTTGTAGGGATTCTTTTCAACACATTCCAGACAGCTCGGCAGTTACGAAAGGAGTAACAAAAACATTAGTACGTTTATACCATTGCGAGTTTCACAGTGACTGTCAAATGCTTTTGAAAACTTAAACCATTATGCGTAGGAAGAAAGTATTGTACTTTTCCATGAACGAAATATATGAATACATACTTCATCCAATTCCTAATTTGATTCATTGGCGCTAAATATAACTTCTTCTCTTGATAGGTCATCAACTACTTCACAAACCGAACAACGGTTGCTGTTATGACATCACATTTAACAAATAGTGATTTATTTGATAATATTACTATTTTTGAAACCATAAATAAAAGGCGATAACATGTATATTTGAGATGAAAGCAAATGTTTAAGTTTAATTTAATTAACTTTTTCAATGCTATTAATTATTTAATTGTATTAACAATATGGTTGATTAGGTTGGATAAGTAAAATTATACTTATAATTGAAAGTCGAAAGTTCTGAAGTAGTTCAATTTTGCTTTCCTGAAATTCTATCTGCATTTTACCAAATGTCAGACCAAAGGTTTGTTTATGTAGAATGTGACTTTCCCTGTCCAGACATTACCTTTTCATTTTCAAGATTGGCAAATATTTCATTCAAAATTAATGTATCTACTGAAATTGGTCACACTTTAATTTTACATATTTCAGGACAAAACGTCACTTTTTTTTGTGAAGTTATATTATCCATCGTCCGTCTACGGATTTTGTTTTTGAATCCTTAACTTACAACTGGAATGCAACAGTCTGACTGTGCAGAAATTTCTGTTTTATTCTTTGAAGGTTCATATTAGCGTCATTTATTCCAAGAAGAGTACACAGACGGAGAATATTCATTGTATTTGTTTTTCCATTTGATTAATAGATGTTGTTCTGAAGTTTATATCGTAGAGAGAGGGATGCGCCAGGGGTGTCCTCTGTCTCCATTATGTTTTGTTTAGCGAGTCTCACTCTAGGGTTTTAGGAAGGGACTTGAGAATTTTCCCATTCGTTTTGCCACGTGGGGCCAAAATGAAATGCGTTTAATATGCAGATGTGGTCACGTGTGTGGTTTCAAGTCTGACCTCCGTCAGCGCCCTCTCGGAGGATTTATCTATCAGAGCTACTGGGGCAAAGTTGAATCCAAACAAAGGGTCTTCGTCTTGGTAGCTGGAGATAGAAGGACTTACCGTTCAGTGAATCGTCGGATCAGAATATCAAAATTAATGCTTTATGGTTCGGCTATGATGCACCTTTTCATGTATCCTGGAACGAGAGGGGTGATGTCTTTGAGAGCAAATGATGTACTTGAGAGCAGGTACCTTTGATATCCGCTGGCCTTCGATTGTAGGGAAAGTCAGTGTCATGAATTGTTTCGCCCATCTTGTGGTACCCGGATGCGGTGTACCCAATTACGCGTCGCGTTCTTGTGCGACTGGATGTTCTCCTTTATTTGGTCGGGTGGTACAGAGCTTGTCAAGAGTGCGGTAATGTAACAAAATCTGGAAAATGACGGGTTGGGGGTGATTCATCTGGAGAGTAAATTGACTTTTTGTTATTTAAGCAATTATTTGTAGCCGTAACAGACCCAGGGTTGCCTTGTTTTTCCCCTACGTTTTAGGGGCGGGTTGCACTTGCGTCGATGGGCAACAGCCCTGTTTAGCAACACAGCACCGCATAGTAGTACCCCAAACAGAGTAGTGCGTGTCATTTTTTCCACCCTTAAGGAGTTGCCCCCTGTTGACCTGTCACGGCCGGCCCTCGTTCACAGTTCCTTGAGAAACAGGGCATTGAATGCAATATTCGTACAAGGTCGTCATTCCACCGAAGTATGGCGTTCGTTGCATTCAAGGCTGAATAGTTGCAGGCTCCGCAATCTGGCCTGGAGAATCGCACACGATGCCTTAGTGACCAATCTGAAATGCTATCATTGGCGGTTGGTTAAAGGGATGTACCCGATGACTGGCTGTGACAGGCCTAGAGAGTACTGGTCATATTTTTTTCATTGTTCCTTCGTTTTCAAGTTGTGGGATTGGTTTCAGCACTTGGCCGACCGTTCATGTTCGGTAGGACATACAATCATCAATTTGTTTTGTTGGTGTTTTGTGCCGGATTATTTGTATCTGTGCTAATTTGAAGAAAAAAAATTATTAGAGGAATATAGTAGGTGTGCTTTAGTTTTTAGTGTGACATTAGCCTTCAGGTTGTAGGTGATTTTCGCCGTTTATCTGGGGCTGCCTTCTACGGGTGCTGGGATGCTGGGGAGGAGAGTTTTGTTTTGTTGTGGGCTGGTCGTCCGTTTGTGGCTTTTTTAATGTTCGGGCGGGGGGGGGGGGGTGTCGGTTGTTTGTCTCCGTTGGTCGGTGGGCATTGTTTTGGCTTGCTTGAGTTGTGAGTTTTGTTTATGAGAGGGGTTTAGTATTTCAGTGCCGTTATGACCGTGACGTTTTTAGTTCCCCCAGAGAGGGTCAAGTAAAAAGTGGGCTCACTTTGACACCCCCAGCTTTAACTTAACGTAAAAAGCCTTTCGCACCCACAGACCGCAACCTCTTCCATGAGAGTGGTACATCGACGGGCTTACGATGTGGACTAGTTCATCTTTGTCTTACAATACAGACTTCTCGTGTTCCTGTTTTTATTCCTCCTATGCAGGGTAACCTGTTTCAGGGAGGGGGGAGGGGGTTGGGGTAAGGACAGTCCCTCCGAAAATGGCCCATCTCTCCACAGTTCCAACATTTAATGCTCACTGTTCCTCAAGGTTCTTGTGTCGCGACTGATATATTTTCCATCTACTGTCACTGTCACTAATGGCATTTATGAAGAACTTTTTTGTTAGGGTCTCTTTCATCTCAATGAAGGCATTCGAGTAAGCACGGGAGAAATCGCTATATATCATGTCCAGTTCTGGAATACTCTCCCTTTGTTGTCGGGTCCTGTAACGTAAGAGCGTTCTGAATATTTCCATTTGGTTAGCTGTCTCGAAATCTCCTACTCTTCGCTGCATCGAGATCAGCAAGGACATCCTGGTCTGGGCCCTGCAGGCTTGTCGTTAAGTGTAACGCCCTTGTACTGTCATCCCAACAATTGTGCTCTGATATTACTTCAAACCAAACTACGTAATCCTCCCAGGGTGTTGAGCCATAAATTGATGGCGCGGTTACTCTGGGCTCACACCGCGGGTGCCACTTTCTTTTCCAACTGGTTTTCTATCATGATAGACAACCTCCGATTATTATCTTCTTGATGGATACCCTGCTCTCATACCAGGTCGCAATTCGTTTTTCGGCGTTTTTCGGCGTTTTTCGGCGAATGCATCACAGTCTCTTCCTTTGGACTATCCCACGGTTGTTCCAGGCTTGCTGGTTGCCATCTACCTGCCTTCAAGCTATCCTATCCAGTTGTCTTGTAATTTTGTTTTTGTCTGCCGTTGAGCTACATTGTTCGTCCCCCAGAGCCTCTGGACTCACATGAAAGTGAGCCAATCTGTCACCGTCCCCTTTATCTCCCGGCCAGGCCCGTCTTGATCTTTCGTTGGTTGCATCCCTCCCCGGGATCTCGGTCTAACCGGCACGTATACATCAGGGATGTTCTCGTCCGGGGGTTCACCACAGTCTGGTCAAAGCGGTTGGTACCAGACATCTAGATTCGGTCCACACCAGAACTAGAATCCCACCGCTGCCACCAATGTAACGCCGCCAACGTGTAGTAGTGGGAAACCTGTCTGGAAACCAACCGGAGGGAAGGGCGGTAGAGGTGGGACGGGTACAGATTAACTCTAAATCAGGAAGCAGACATCAGAGTTGTAAGATTAATAAAGGATAATATCTCATCTCGTTCTAATTCTACATCGTATATGTTACATATTTACATTGGTCTACACCCGACGTGCACCGTGCACGTGGTCGTGCACCCGACCGACAACGAAATAAACTTTATTAATTACCCCAGAAATCCCCCCCCCCCCCCCGTAAACACACGTCCCTGCATAAACTGTAAAAACAAGGCTTCGACCTGTACAGAGCTATAGTGCGCTGCGACCAATGGGGTCGGCTCACACACACACACCGCCCTGCCTGCCTATGCCAAGCACGGGAATATAGAGAAATAAGAAAATAACGCAATCAGCTTTCGTTCCGGATAAACATCTCTCGTAGCCATCGCAGAGCTCAACGGATGTAACCTTTGAGGAAACTAAATGTGCTTTTTACGTGACCTGCGGGATCCAAAACGTCACGGCCAAACGGCACCCAACCAGCCCACTCTGACATCGGGATCTAATTGGGGTCAACCAATATACAATCATATCAAGTGAATATTATAATAATGAGTACACATGGAACTGTCATCAATACGCCAATCTAGAATAAAGTATTTCAAATAAGGGGCTTGGATGTGACTATCACCTTGTGAACGTTGGTAATAGGATTTTCAAAAAATACATTGTAAAGTGTTATAAAGTTAATCGTGCTTTGACTTACAGCATTTCCATATTTAAGGTCCTCGTAGACTGTTATACCAGATGAAACAGTACTAAAGGTAGATTGTTCCTATCAACAGTGAACGTATGAAATGATACGTGTATGTAGCAGTGGCGTAGCTAGAGGTTTTGGCGCCCGGGTGCAAGAGTAGAAAATTGCGTCCCCACACTACTGAAAGAAAAACTAAATTTCGCGCGAAGAGCGCAAAACCTTTTGGCTATATATTTCCGACAAGTCGTTACGGCCCCCCCCCCCTCCCCCCTCTAAATCAAATTGTGCTCCTACGTCTATAATATTTCCACCTTTCGAAATCTACTGCCTTGGAACTGTATAATCGCCTGGAAGTTCGAAGACATACACTGAATAACACAATGGCAATAAATTAAGTCTAGTAACGGGGTTTCCCTTCAAACGCCCTAACTTTACGTTTAATGCTTGGATCACATGTTGACCTTACTTATGATACATACGCTACATTCCATTGTGTTTAAGTTATCTAAGATTCGTGAGCCGCTCTATTGAAATCGTAAGTCGTTTCGTGGAATGGGTACGCTAAAATCATATTCATGACGCGAGTTCACGAGTCTTGAATGAATACTTTTTAGGAAAAGTCACCCAGGAAAAAAACCTGGGCATGAAAACCAAACAACCGAACGACTGATCCGTTCTCAACCCCAGTCCCCGTGCATCGAGACTTGACTGTGTCTTGAATGAATATACGCAAAACAGTATATAGTCTGCATTATGATACATTTCCGCCACTGCACTGTGTACACAGTATTAATACATATAGGCCTACTGAGCACGTTTCATGCACCCTGTACGAAACTTTCACTGTGCGATGTTATCGATTAATGCCTTTACAGAAATCTTCGGCCAAACATAGTTAGTATCTCATGCAATCATAACAAACTAGTGTGCTAAATATGTCTAAACCGAGTCCAAAGATACGAAAAGCTTCGGGTAATTTTGAACGGGTATATCTTCGTTGAAATGAATGTATGCAGACATTTTGGTAGCCTCGAATTGAAGGTTTCTATGGTGATGACGTTACTTTCCGACCAATCATGAGCGAGTATTTATACACAATTGCAATCCTGTTTGGGGAAAAAATATTCGCGCCCGGGGCACGTGCCCTCCCTTGACCCCCCTAGCTACGCCACTGGTATGTAGTGCCTTTGATCAGCCCAAACTACTGCGTAAGCTGAGAGTGAGTAACAGGCGTCAATCAAACCTCCGAATATTGTTCACATCCTGATTTAAAATCCTATCATAATACCTAATAACTATATAATCAGTGAAGATGTATCAAATAATACCTATGTGTTTGGATCTTGTTATTACCTTTGGTTAGCCCAGACAGCTGCGTTCGCTGAAAGTGAGAAACAGGCGTCAAGAAGTTTCAAAATATTGTTTTACTGATTTAATTGAACTATATGTGTATTTAGACACCTCTCTGATGTAACAGAGGTTCACAAGCAATAGTGTCATGTTTAATTGACTTTTGATATGCTTGATGAAGAAATCAGGTAAAGGCATGTTCATGAACGTCAGCGTCATGTACTCTAACAATAAACAAGACAATATTGATCATTCATTAACGGAGGGGAAAGTAAAATTAAACTGCTTTACAGTTATTAGAATATTATTTCCTGTGTAAGTGAAAGTATTAATGACACCAAATGTGATTATGTGTCATCTTCGTTAATCGATAACACTTATTCATGAGAGTTCATATGCTGATTTAAACAATGTGCTATTTTTACGCAACTGTCATGAACTGTGTATTCTTTTACAAACTTATAATATTGCAATTGTAATACAACATTAATCCCTCGTAGAATTTTGTTAATTCTACTTTATGGAATTATCAATATCAATACTATTATATTAAAACAAGGAAATAAAATATTTAGCACCATAGTGCAGTGGTCAAGTGAGTATCCAATGATGCTTCTTTCAAATATATTTATGCTTTAAAATTGTGAATAATGTAAACGATATCCAGATTTGTAAGCTTTGACATCAATTTGAAAGAAATTTGTCCTATTTATGATATAATAATATTTCGATTTATTTTATATAAAAGGGCTTTCGATTCCTTTGTAAAGTTAGTTATAATCAACTAAGTCCTAAAACTACGTTTGATACATAAACGATAATTGAATATATTATGTACAATAACCTTCTTATTGAACCTAAACGAATGAGTATTCTTTACGATTCCAGATGTGCCATTCCTCGGTTCTGTACATATCTTTTTGAGTGCTTTCTGATTTTCACAAAATCACAAGTTTTTTATTATTAATTCTAGATATATTGTAGGTGTTTAAGAGGTTATGGATCTCTTCCTATTGGTGTTTGGGATGATGTGATGTCGTGTTTAAGAGGACTTCGTATAGGTTTACATTGTTTGCAAGTAAAATTCACTATATTATGTTTTAGCGCTTTTTGCGATCATCATTAGTTATTTGGGTTTTGATTTATCGCATTGCTTTCAACGGTTTTGTATGTATCATTTTGGTATTTGTGTTTCAAAATTCTAATTCATGTAGCGCATTAGCGGTCTGGATAAATTGCTTGGTATTTGTCAATTTATATGCAAATTAGTTGCACCAATCTTGATGTACCGCATTGTGTAAAGGTCTAATTAATTTTCCAGTCACGTGCTACTATTTATTTTGTCTTTTGCAGATGATCAGTATGCGGTTGGCACATTATTTACAGATATGCTGTAGAAAGCAGCATCAACTATCCGGAACTTTCAAAAGCATGACCCAATTACCAGTGGTAGAACTCATCTTATATTAGTTTGCCGCTGATATGGTACTAACTGAGGTTCCAAATTGGTACTCTCCGTATCAACCGTACCCTTGCCTCTAGATTCTTATCTCATCGAGCACTTTGCGGTCCCTTCAACACTTCTCATTTTATTGAATTTATAATAAAGAAAATCTTCTCATTGGTTAGGTGTAAAGGTCACTCGCCGTAACGCTCATCTGATATCCTCCGTATAGCACTTATTTTGGAACATCTAAGATCACTCCGAAAAAGTTGGTATCCACCGAAAAGCAGTGTACTCTTTGCTACCCAAAACGCCTAGTTTTACCTGGAATAGCTACGGTATTACGAATCTACTTTTGAAGAAAGCTAACTTACGGTGGTTGGCAGATGAGATAAACTTCAAAATTCAGTGAGAGGATATTCAGGAAAATGTCAGACTACAAAACCGTGACAGATTAAAGCACATATATCAAGTATCCTGCTTGTTTCCTGCTTGTATCCTGCTTGTTTTGTTACTTATGATTTCATTCATTGAAATACACAGCAATTGTGGTGAAGTTATCGCGAAAAGAAAAAGTACGACCGTGTCTTCACAATTCTACGCACTTTATTTCGTCCATTGAACTAGAGTAGAAGAGAGTTATAAATATAATGACTGTAATACTATATGAGGGTGTACATCTAGGTAGCCAACAGTCAACCAACACATGTGTAATGAGAAGAAGAGAAACAGTTTCTAATATGAATAATATGTTCTTTGTTTTACATGACACGCACAGCCACGACGACACACATCCCCACGTTGACACACACTATACGGTCCGCCTGCAGGCTCACCAACCCCTCCGGGCCAAACGCAATCCCCTGGCTACGCTGATGTTATATGCTTCAAACGTGAGTCCCCGTTACGTCCTTCTCATCTTTATCTTACTTTTCTGGTCTTTATATATTTGCTATGTCTCTATTAAATTACACAAAAGTCTCTGTGATATGTGGTTTGTCTATTTCCCAAGCTTTATGACGTTTATATATTCAGCGGATTGAGAGAATTGGAAATGAATACATCTAATTCACTTTAAATGGTTGGATAAGGTTTCTACTAACTGTGTTTTGCTTCACAAATTTACACCATATTAGAACAATAAAGGTAATTATATATAATCTAATCATTTAAATAAATACCATTTATTTAAAGTAGAGAGCGAGGGCATCTCACACACAATGCGCAATGCGCAATGAACAGGCTTTAAATGTATTCATGTTGGCGTTACAGCGACACATATTTTGTATTCAAAGCAATGTAACGGGTGAGATGAATAAGTACTTCGTACTGATAGATAAGCGATCTAATTGTGTTTCATCTCGAAGAACTTTAATCATGTTACTGCTTATCGAACTATTAATGATATTTCTTTCTTTCTTTATCCTCGTTGAAGCATTCATCATCTTGCTTCGGGATCGGCGATATGACATCGGTGAGCTTACTTACGACTCAAGAACTGTAGACGACTGCTCTATATTATCGATCGCAGATGGATATTGTTATCACAGCAGCTGATTTCATGAGTGGAGGTGTACATTACTTCCTTCATTTCAACCTAACATCACAATTTAAAAGTACTGTTGCCCTTAGACTAAATAATAAACCTAATTTATAGTTTACAAATGCATCAGATAGCGCCATTTTACATAAAGATGCTCCCATCAAATCTTCCCCCTACACGGGAGGCAGCTTCATCGACCGAAGAGCTCATCCATTTCCTTAAAAAAAAA
>KN884906.1:0-12258 GCA_000934455.1 Apostichopus parvimensis | reverse complement strand
GGGGCACCAACGTCAAAGGGCACTTTGCAGAAATTCGATTGGACTGATGCAGCTTGATATTTAGTACCCTTTAATAACTCTAATTGTATTATCTTATTTGCGTATACACATCACTCCATCAACGCCCCCCCCCCCCACTACCCTCAAGGAAAAAAATGCATACTAGCACTGCAATATCCAATGTGCAAATTGGGAAACAAGGAACAAGTTTTCTTTCGAGACAAAATGAGGTGAAATCATGCTAATTGCTAAAGCAGGAATCTGCCGAATTAAAGTTTATTTCTTGTTAAGAGCTGAAAAAAATTTCCATTCGAAATAGCTTTGAGTTTGACCCACACAAAATTCATTAATAGTCAGGGCGTAGTCAGGATTGTAGGCACGACTACTAGCTGAGCGGAGCGCCACCATCGGTTGGCGTGGAGCGTACCAGAAATTTTTGGGATTTACAAACCCCCCAGATGGCCGGAAACGGCCCTTCCCTAGTGTTCATTCTGGTTCCCTGGCCTCTTGCTAACTTGAGACACCTCATTCAATATCACTTTTAAGCCCCAAAAAACAAACGAGTTAAAATAGTACGTAATTCAATACTACATAATGTATTTAAAATTAGCAAGGTACATGTACAGAGTAGTCTTACTTTTCAACTTCTAATACTTGTACATACAAAGATAGGCCAGAAATGTCTTTGTTACAACTATAGCCAGTAATTGTCTTTGATACTACTGTAGCTAGTAAATGTTTGTCGAAAAGGCTGTTTTGGAACTTGGAACGCCGATCGTGACAACAACAGGCAACAAAGTGCTGCAGCTCTATACATATAAAGTCTGTTAATCAACGATAGGCCCGGACCTACAGTGCTACATACTGGCTACGCCCCTGATAGTTCTAAATTAGGATAAGATCTCTTACTGAAATATCGCTGACCTAATAAGGTGATCAAGGGTTCAATTTTTATGTAGAAAAAGGGCACATTTTTATCCTGAGGAAAAGGGGGGCACGTGCCCCCTGTGCCCCCTCCGGTTCCGCCGCTCTTGCTGACCATGAAATAAGAACGTTGTAAAAGAGCAGGAATTTTGAAAGACGTGGCTGTTGTAAAATAACAATATTGTTTAAAAGATAGCGACGTTAAGACATTATTAATATTCTTTTCAGATGGTAAAAAACGATCAAATTAACGAAATGGAAGATAAAAGGTTGGTTAAAGTAGGAAATATTGGAGGGATTAACATTCCATATGTTTCACACAACTCGATGAAGCAAGAAATAATATAGATCCTTTTATTAAAATAGATTTAATAGATACTGTAAAACATGCCGTAGAATGTGTGCATTACATCTGCCCATAAACAACTATGATTTATTAAAAAGACATAATAATAACAGAAATCAACAACGTGTATAATCAATGTCTTTAAATACACATATTATAATAAGATTAGCCAAGATGGTAAGGAAAGCGTGTTACTTATTGTTCACAAATATTAGTTACTTGTTTGGGTACGTGAAGACTATCTTTAAATAACTTTGAAAGAATAGCCCAAAGGACGTTATGCTAATGAAAAAATACAAGCAGCATTTCACATGTAGGAGCTCAAAGACCACAGTTTGTCATTTAGAAACAAGAGATAACTTTCTCTTGAAGTGAGAGCGACATTTCAGTTTCATAGACCTTCTTTTAAAAAGTTCACAATGTAAAAATCGAGGGCACTTGCAATGCTTTTTATCTATAATAATCGAATATAAAGGTCTTTGGCAATGCTTCCATCGCCTGGTAATATCTTTTTATGACGTTCTCTGGTGCTGGGATAATCTCCCGAAAACGTAAGACAAGTATGGAATGTGTTTTTCGCGTCTCAGACATACCGTCTGGGGCGGTGGCTGAATAAACTAGTCCCTTCAACCGCCAAGGTTCTTAGTTGCGTAAAATGAATAGAAAAGTATAGTTGGTTAAAAGAGTAAACACAATTGGACGGCGAATAGATAGATAGAATGAGTACAATTATGCAAGGTAGATCAAACAATATGCTAATTGATTGAGGTGACTAGGGCTGCTGAGAAAGATAAAGGAAACATGTTGAGTAGAAGTCCAGAGTGAGCATATAAGAGAGGAGAATCAAAGAATCAAATGAAAAAAAGAGAAAGAAGAAACAAAAATTCTTTGAATGCAAATATGACCTCGCCCCGTCCATCCTACCTATCACCTACAGCCATGCAAACCAGGCTATAGAGAGCCAGAAAAGGTACAATAGGAACAGAACAAGAAAAGATTAGGAAGAGTTAGAAAATAATAGAAAACTATATTATGTACGTAATTAAGGGGATCACTCTAATACTTTTCAGATCTAAGGAACTTAGGAACAATGCTCAATCATCAATATCCGAAATTTATTCCTCATGAACGACTTTGGGCAGAATTATTACAACGCCTACGAGGCCAAGCCCCCGGCCTATATGCTGATATTCTCATTTAGTGAGTTATTTACGTCATATGGTACAGCCAGTGGTTTTGAACCGATAGTTTTTGGTAACTTTACTGTGCTGTTTACGTGATCCGCGAACGTCACGGCCTAAAATGCACTAAACCCCAAACCCTACCCGTACTTTAACTAAACTATCAGCAATTAACAATTACACACACCACCCACCTGAACTACCCCCCCCCCCAAAAAAAAAGATAACCTTAACCTTATAACCCTTCAATGCCTGAGAAGATTTAAAAAGCGCTTTGGTACTAAAACTACCGCCACGGCCTAAAATGCACTAAACCCCAAAATGCTTGATTACTGAGACTAAACTATCAGCAATTAACAATTACACACACCACCCACCTGAACTACCCCCCCCCCCAAAAAAAAACAACACACACACCGAACTGAAGACGAATCATCTACTAAAGTAAAAACGGTCGACCCGTCCGTATGCCCTTCATTCACCCAAACACATGACTCGCTCTGCGGGAACCAAAACGTCACGGCCAAACGGCACTATCCAACCAGCCCTCTCTGACAAATACAAAATAAGTCAAGCGAGCCCAAAAAGCAAAACACGCCCACCGACCAGCAGAGACAAACCCCCAACCACCCACTCTAACATTAAAAAACCCCAAAAGGATGACCAGCACGCAGCGAAACTAAACACACCTCCCCAGCACACCATCGTCCAAAAAAAGGCGAAAATCACCTTCAATCTGAAGGCGAATGCCACACTTGACCGCCTCCAGGACTGCCTGCCTACTGGCAAATTAAAACTGTATTGCATCTATACCTCCAAATACGGTGCAACACAGTTACAGAACAAAATGGAGGGTCTACCCCATATAAAGCAAAGCCCTGTCCTACCGACCATGAACGGTCTCCCGTAACACGGTCGGTCCAGTTCTGAAACATCTCCCATAAGTTTACTACAAAGGAACAATGCCAACAAAAAAACATGGGCAGTACTCTCTAAGCTGTCACAGTCGGTCCTTGGGCACAGTCCATTACCCAATCGCTAACGATACCTTTTCAGATTGGTCACCAATGGCACCGTGTGCAATTCTCCAAGCTAGATCTCGGAGCCTGCAACTATTCAGGCTTGAATGCACTGAACGCCATACTTCGGAAGGATAACGTCCCTGTACAAATAATGCATTCAAGGCACTTTCCCGCAAGGAACTGTGAACGAGGGCCGACCGTGACAGGTCAACAGGGGGTAACTCATAAAGAGCGGAACAAATGACACGCACCACCCTGCTCGGAGTACTACTATGTGGTTCTCTGTTGCTAAACAGCGTCGGGACCCCACGGCGCAAGTGCAACCCGACCCCAAATCGTTAACAAATATAAACAAGGCAATCCTGGGTCAGTTCCCGCTACAAACATTTGCTTTAGCAACAAAAAAGGTCAATTTACTTCCCAGATGAACCACTCCTAACCCCCCCCTTGTCAAGTTTTTGGTACATTACCGCCTTTTTGAGCCTGCTCTCAAATACCTCAGCCCTCTCGTTCTAGGTGACATCACAAGGTACATCGTAGCCGAACCATATATAATAATTTTGATATTCTGATCCGACCACGATGCACTGAGTTGTAAGTCTCTGTATCTCCAGCTACCAAGGCGAAGGCCCTTTGTCTTGTTTGGATTCAACTTCGCCCCGGTAACTCTCTCAAAGATAGATAAATCCCGCGAGAGGGCACGAAAGGATCCCAGACTTGAAACACGCACGTGACGTCATCTGTATATTGAACGCATTTCACTTTGGCACCCCCTGGCACAACGAATGCAACAAGTCTCGAGTCCCTTTCCAAAAGACGGGAGAGGGACTCGCTAAACAAAACATAAAGTAATGGAGACAGGGCACCCCTGACGTACCCCCTCTCTAAAAACCTCTGAACAAAACCCATTTACGATCACAGAATTGAAATTTTCCTGATACTAAAACAGAAATCCATTTACGGAAATGTGGGTGCATCTGAAACGTCTCAAATACATTCATTAAAAAACCGAGATCCACCATGTCAAAGGCCTACTGCTGGTCACGAAAGACCAAGGCACATGGCAGATGACGCTCAATAACAAAGTTCTGCTGGATGCAATGACCATTCACTGCACAAGTCCGGAGATCACCCACAAGATGCGGCATAGCCAGTGCAGTGCAAGGCGGTTGCACAAAGCCTTAGCCAGCAACTTGTAATCCACATTTAACAAGGGTATCGGGTGCTTGTTACGAGGATCCAAGGGGTCCCCAGACTTGGACAGCAAAGTAATCATGCCCAGACGTTGACTTTGGTTCAACAGTCCGTTTTGGAAGGCGTCTTCGAAGACGGCTCTGATATCAGGTCCAATTATAGCCCAAAAGGTTCGGTAGAACTCCCTCGTAAGCCCGTCCGAACCCGGGGACTTGCAAAGCTCAACAGTGGTTATTCCGCCCCCTGAAATATCAGTTTTTACTTTGAATAAGAGACAGCCGTCAGTATAAACTGAAGTGTGTTATAACACCGAAACACAGGTTGAAAATTGTACGATATAATTGGCGAAACCTGAGTGGTTAGTCCAGTAAATCCATATATGGATAGGATTGTGTGTCCTTCTCAGTAGCAACTGGTCATAAATTATAACACATCAGTTTTATCTGATTATTTGGTACCCACCTTTAACAGTTTTACATGATAAAGCCATGAGAATCGGCAGGGACATTGTATACATTGAGTCATGCACAGGTCCCCTGTTACACACCTGAATGCAGAAAGGTAACTGAATAAGTCAAAGGATCTGCAACATGTAATCCTTATAGAATATTAACCAATTGACAATAATCGTTTTATATGATTTAAAAATGAAACGCATTTAACACAAATCAAGAAATAATATAGAAGCTTACTGTTTTAAATTGTAACATCTGAAATGACGTAACCAAGTTGTGATTGATTAATAATGGACCATTGTCGTGAACGAAATCTCCACTTCAAACCACGTGATATTCATAGGGTTGTACGGCTATTATTATTAAATAGTCATCAAATTCGTTGAAAAGTGTTCTGGGATGGCGGGGTTGGGAGAGACACCCCCCCCCCCCCCATGGACGGGGCAGGAGTAGCATCACGCACTTCACTTCTCTCGCGCACGTTATGCACTCGACTTCGTTGTTGGATGATTCGAATTGTAGGAAAAGCTAGGCAACCAAATGGACGGTTTTAAGTCTCATATACATGATAATATTGTTAAACCATCTTGGAAACTGTGGAAAGCAAGGAACAACATTTGAAATATTCTCTCTAAAATATTACAATAGATGGCTACTATTACCTGCGTTGCCTACTATGTACGACTGTGCAAAAAAAAGGACATTGTTTAAAGTCTATGAGGGTGTCTCACTTTGGTTACTTATAATTATCTTATATTGAGTAATAATCTAATGATATAAAGTTGTTGAAATATAAAAACTTGCGTCAAAGGATTCCTCATTTTAGCCTTAAAGATATGTTTTCTGTCTTTAATAGATAGTAACTATGTAAAATTCACGAGACTCGACAATCAATTGCATACTTTAAACGCTTAACGCACCATAATTTCTTACAGAAAATGCAGACACAGGGAATTTAAAACATGTTTGACTTGCATGTATAAAATAAAATCATCCGAGCGATTTCAACTGCTTTGCATCCATTAAGATTGCAGGTTAAAAGGTTATGAAAACACTACAGACATCAGCAGACTTCCTTCTCTCGAAACTACAAGTTAAATGATTTTTTATTGTCACGTAGCCATACAAAAAAAATCATTGTCAGCCTAGTCATTTTCATTTTGAATCAGCTCATATATTATTCAAACGAAAAAACACAGATGTGCGCATGCACGGGTGTTTTATTTAGGAACGACTCCTTGTTTTGATTCATAAACAGCGCTCCTCGCTTTACAGACAGATGCGCGAAGTGTTGCAATAAATGTATCATATTTACTGTGAATAATTGTCACAATACCGCGACCTATCGATATGGGATTTATACCTGTTTTACATTGTTTTTTCATTTTTCTGATCACTTTTTCATTTTCCGAAGATATTGATTGTGATTTTCACTGTCAAGATGGACCTACAGTAAATTCAACAGACTGTTATGTGGTTGTAGGTTGTGACTTATTGTTTCCAAATATTTCATTTTCATATATATATATGCTTAGATTAGATTTGAACTTCACCGAGCTGGCTACCGATGATGCTGTTCCTCGAGCTCCCTTTCTTTACTCTGGAGTGTTCCGGTATTATGAGGATCATACTTTTGATCGTTATCTATTCCAAGTTGAATTCCTTGATTGTGACCACGGGGGTTGCTTTTATAACTTTAATTTCTTAATCCTAAATATCCAACTAGACGATGCTGGAACTTATCAAGTTGATATAAAGTCTACAAACAGCGACTGGACTTTCGGCCCGACTGTATTGCAACACACATACCGTCTATTTGGTAAGCTCTAACTACCATTTATCTACTCATACCCAGTTATGTATGACTAAAAGCCGACGAGTGTTAGAGACACATGTTCAGAGTAACCAAAATCATTGAAACATCTGGGAAAACGTTACTGTTAATTTTAAAATTCCTGACATGCATTGATGTAAGAAGTTACTTTGATTGAAAAAAAAGGACAGAAATATCCAAATGATTAGATGTTTGCGAAAAATACAAACAGTTTAATAAGAAACCACTTTAACTTTTCCTTAACAAGGATGACATCATGTGTCTTTTCGTTTTCTGAAGCGTTTAATGCCCCTGTCACACTTCTGCGGTTTGGGCTGCGGAAGCGCTACGGTTCTCTTCCGCGACTATCCGTAGTACATCCGTAGTACATCCACAACGAAACCGTAGCAAAACCGTGATAGACCGTAGTGGACCGTAGCGCTTCGGTAGCCTCGTTTCTTCCGCAGCCCGAATTTTGAAATGTTCAAAAATTATTTTTTTTCCACCGCTTGCCGCGGGAACTGTAGCACAGCCGTAGCTTGCCTTATCACAACCGTGGCGACCGTAGCATTTCCGCCATTGACCGTAGCCAGGAATGCACTACGGGGAGGCTACGGATATGCTACGGTCGTACCACGGTGGCCACGGTATCACTGCCGATGTGCTACGGATATGCCACGGATATGCTACGACAGTGTCTTGGTACCTGCGGTTATACTACGGGTACGCTGCGACTGTGTTTCTGATATGTTTCCGATATGCTACGGTTGTACAACGGTATCTACGGTTACGCTACGGTCTTGCACACTACACACATATTTTTGCATACTACCACGTTGCCGACATAATATCGCCTGTATTAAATAGCTAGTCAATCGCCATTCCACGCGGAGACTCGACGCACTGCACATGATGACAGCCAAAACGAAATGTTCCGGGAGAGGGTAGCCAGGAACGTCGTGCGAAAATAAATTTTGGGTGGCCCTTGAGCAGGTGATGACTATCTAAGCTTAGCGCCATCACAGGTTGGCGCGCAGCGTACAAGAAAATTTTTCGTCTGGCAGACCCATCAGATTGCAGGAAACGGCACTTCCCGTGCCTCATGACAGTAAGCAACACCCCTAAAATTGATAAAAATTTCCGGCAATTTTTTATTTTGGGAAATATTCTCGAGGGAAGTGATCGCCATTTATTGATCAGTTTACCAATTCCTCGTCTCCCAGAAGCGCCCAAAATTTAAGAAATCGAAACATTTTTGTGTTGGCTGATCCATGATCGCCGCCCATGCCCGTGAGAAGTGGTGACTGGGTGAAGAAAAAGCTATGCCGTTTGAAAACATGGGCAGAAAAAGCGAAAGTAGGGACACCTAAGGTAAAACGTGCAATAACGCAGTGATTATTTTCCAGGTTAATTGTGACTGTATTTGAAATCAGATCATGAGGAAAATTTATCCTGGTGGACCTTGTAGCAAACTGATTGCATTACTTAAGAAGAAGTTCACATGGAGTCCCATAATCTCTGTTCACTACATTTATCTTAACTTTCCAAACTTTGTTACAGGCCTAGAAAACAATTAAAAAATTTGCCATTTTTTCATGGAAAATTGACTGACTTTGGCAAAGGTAACAGGTTGCACTTACTCTGGGACTACGTATATATAATATTGTTCAACGATGGCAGCGTTGATGGCACATTTGGTTCATTAGTTATCAACCAATAATTATTTAACTGTTTCGATTGACTGAATATCAACAATTAACAACCATTGACCAAGCAGTCAACAGAAGCCCCATTTCTCGTAGGCCCTATACAAGAAATTCAGATTCAGTTGCTGACACTGTTCTCATTCAACGTCGCTGAGTTAGGTTCCAAAATGAGTCAATGGCAGTCTGCTTGCACGCTGTCGGGGTGCGTGGCCAGCACCATGAGGTCACTCAGGCGTGCTTGTGACATGCTCGTCCGCAACGAATTCTTCACAAACTTTAACGCCGAAAAGCAATGGCATTACTAATCCCGATATGTCGTCTTTGAGGTGTGTGGAAAATCCGCAACGACCATCAAAGAGCAATTGACTATTTAGTCTACTTTTCGATTTCGAAAACACTTTTTTTTTAAATTGTGAAAATTTTTTATGAAACCTTTGACAAAATTTGGGGGGCCTGTGCCCCCCGGGCCCCAATGGGCACGACGCCACTGAGGGTAGCACTAGGAAATCACCAATCCCCCCACACCCCCTCCCGCACCCAATACGCCAGAGTCGACTAAAGAAGTCGCCGGGGATTATATCCATAATAACGACAACAGTTAAACAGAACTTACAAGAGAAGTTGAGACAGAGGTTAGGCCCAATGAGGATGTGTTGGTGACTGTGCCTATAATGGTATTTACAAGTGGAATAAATGTCCTATCATAATCCCATAGACCATGGGACCGTAGCTTATCCGTAGCCACCGTAGCGTGCCCGTTGCTAGCCCGTAGCGCTTCCGTTGATGCCGTAGTACAACCGTTATGAGACCGTCACATAATCGTGACATTCCGCAGCGATTCCGTAGCATTTCCTCACTACATCCGTTACTCTTCCTTGGCTCTTCCGTAGAGGCCGTAGCCACACCTCAGTGCAACCGTAGAACGTGTACATCCGCGACCAAAATACGGCTGTTGTGCTACGGTTCCCAACCGTAGCGCTTCCGTGGCCCAAACCGCAGAAGTGTGACAGGGGCATTACTAATCTTCCACGAGTCTGTTGTATTTAAACTGTGATAAAGTAACACTAAAAGTAATTCGATGTGGATGATCGAGAGCCACGAAAATATTAATTCACCTGGTTGTGACATATAAAGCCAAAAAAAAATGTAAATCTGGATTTTTATTAATACACTCTTGCATCACATTTTGAGTTCACTCGTCAGGTCACCAGAGCAGATTAAAGTAGAATGCGCACGAATTCAGTTTTGTTCAATTTTTCACGTGAGAGCGTCATTACTTTCAGGTACAGTCATTCCGTTTTTGATGAATGTATCATTTTAAAATGATGAAGATAATGTGTATATGCTTATGCTTATGCTATGTCGTTAGATACTAAAACTTGATTTGATGTTACTGGAGGGTACTGTTTCAAAGCCACGTATAAGCATTAAATTAATAGCGAGAATACAAATGGACAACAAACGACTCACACACACACACACTCACCCTTCAACAAATATGTTGTCCTTAAATAACAATGTTATATTAAAAATCATCAGCCTACTTCTAAGCTAATATTACTGCTCCAAAAAAGAAAGAATAAAAAGCGATGTTTAAATTCCAAACATGCATGCTTGCATGCCATGTTGTCATGTCGGAAATTTATTTTCCAGTCATGCGCAGTTAAAAGCAAATTAACGCAGGCGCATTGTAACAAAGATCACTTTCTATCTGTTATATGAGTTTTCAAATATAGCTAGAAACGCACGTCTGCGACGTTGGACAACTTTAAAAGTTGTTTCAAAGTTCTTGCATCTTACCATCTTCCTGGTATTATATACTTGTAACGTAATCGGTTGTAAATATCACTGCACAGAAGGACAAACAGTAAATTCAAAGGAATGCTACGCTATGCTAGGTTGTGACTTCTCGTTCCCGGATATTCCTTTTAATAAAGATCATATATATGGTTTACGAGTAGCGATGAACTTTACAAGACGTACTAATGGAGACGTTCCCTCTAAAGGAACTTACTCCTACAACGGTTTACAATTAAAACAGAATCAGACAGTCAATCGATATTTATTTCAAGTAAAACTAGAATATATCGAGGAAGATGTATCCTACCACTGGCGTAACATTATTAAGATTGATTTCTCTATCTTAAACCTGCAACGAGAGGATGCTGGTACTTATCATCTGTCATTGACTGGTGATGGCTCTCCGTATACTCTTTACTCTCATTACACCTATCATCTCTTTGTAGTCTATCAGCCTCCTACACCTCTTGTTTGTGAAGGCCCCTCCTCATCCCCATCTGGCTCCTACCACGTAACTATATCTTGTTCAATAACAAACGGTTTTCCACCGATAAATCTGGAAATGATTGAGCCCGACGGCTGTGATTTTCAGAAACATTACACGGATGATAACGGTATTCAAGAGCTTTCTATTAACGTTACGTCTTGTGATGAGAACTCAACTGTTGGATGCATCGCTACACAGGAAACGATGGCGTCCCTTTCTACACCGCAGTATTCGGACAGATGTGAATTTAACATCTCTAAAAGTAATCCAGGTGAGTCTTTTGTCATTTATTTTATTAACCGTGTACGCAAATGCTTTGAAAGAGAGAACTGTCTACTCATCATTCTTAAAGTGATCGCCTAACATATAAAAATACCCCACCCCCTTAGAAAATGTTCAGACTAAGAACAATTTCCGAATACTAAATCGCACCAACACAAGCAATGTACTTTTCTAACTGCTAGTTCCCTGTTATCGTTAAAGTACACAATTTTAACCCAATATAACTTTTAGCTCTTTCAAAGTGTTTCCTTGCACGCGTTGCTCCGAAGTCAGTGGGCTGGTAGGTGTGGTCAAGTGACTTCTTTTCCCTGACCATAAGCTCCATTACCGTACAAACACACGACTACAGTAATCCAGCGAAGCCTTACTGTGTTGATTCATAGTCTGCATATGCTATTTTAAGGAACGGAAAACCGCACGCAGTGACGGATATAAGGTACATTAGAACATAATATGTTATAACATGTTATGTTAGTTACAACCAAGGATGACGGCACCATTGCAGGATTCACATAAGCATTGACCTATGAGCCTATAAAAAATGGAAACTTTAGCAAGTATTAATATAAAATGAGGTCAGTACATATAGTCTTTAATGAATGGTGTATTGACTTAGTTGAGGCAACATTTTCTGGTAAGGAAATTGGACTGTTGTTATTTCAGTGGGTTTTGGTGTGTATTGAATCTGTGAAGATATAGGGCGAGTTCATGGCATATTTATATAATGGAACAAGCGACATTATTTTCCCTACGTTTACTATCTTCAGTTCACATTCATGTTTTACGAGAACCCGCAATACATTGCCAGTTAGTAAGTCATTTAGTAATATTTACAGTATTATGATCTCCCAGCACTCACCATATTAAATTTAACCACGTAAAATTTCTGTAAAGCAACGTGTGAAAGTGGGTAGTGTATTCTGGTTATGCGATGTCACACTCTGGACAATTACCCCCCCCCCCCAGACAACCCCCCTGGACGAGTACCTCCGGACAATTCCCACCCAGGTAATAACCACCCTGGACAATATCCACCAGAGAAAACTCC
>KN884905.1:0-16632 GCA_000934455.1 Apostichopus parvimensis | reverse complement strand
ATATTAATTGATGAAGAAGACGAAAGCACGTATTATTACTAAATGTTATGATTTTACTTGAAACACAAATTTCGAATATCTCAAAACACTATTCTCTTAACTTAAGTATACTTAGTTTGTTAAAAGTAAACAGATTGCGAATGGTATTTCATAGATTTCGGATTGGGGGAAGGGGGGCGGCTTCTAAATGTTCTCAATATGTTATAATTTTTGCGATACTATTAAACACCGCCTGAAATGGGTAAGCCCAACCACCTGCAGGTAAAACATTTATGTTTTCTAAATATAACATTGAATCCAACACTTTATTCGTAATACCTACAGTGTCAATTACAGAAAGCATTCACAAAATGACATTTATTTTCATCTTGATCAAGTTTTTGCTTAGTTACTACCGGGGTTTCTGAGTATTCATTCTGTCATAATACAGTAATAATTTCATATTTGACATTCTCATGGAATCTCTCATTACCTGCACTGTAAATAAGATAATCTCTCTCAGTATTGAGTTTGTTGGTTATTAGTGAAGAGCAATACGCCTTTGGATCAATGTACTGAACGTGTTTAGAAATGAATCAAGTCAATTTTTGTCGGCAAGATCTCTCTCAATGCTTAAGTTAATGCCAAGGAGTCGAGTCTTTCTTCAGAAATTGCTAATCTTCTGTATGATTTGACCAGTTTCAATCGGCTGAAGGACCGTTCTACAGTGACAGATGATATCGCAGTTGTGCCAAGAATCACATACAAAAATGGTCAAATTCGGTTATATATACATTATTCAAATCATTTTCCTTGATAGCATTGAGGCATGTCTTTGTACTGATTTAGATTTATGATTCAAACACTTGGCTTTCTTTTAATATTCAGACGGAACTAAATCCACATCCCTTTCATAAATTGATGCAGACTCCTGAATGACTTCTACATCTCTAATGTGTGGTGGCATCAAACATAGCTATTTTTCTTTACCTTTCGATAACCCTCGCAACAAACCTTGTAATTTATTGGGTACGGTACAATATATGCGACCTTTGAGCAGGGAGCTGCCCACAGCTTTGAGCAGAGCAGAGCACTCAGTCAATATACACGATACAATTACCAAATATAGGAATAGTCGTTGTGGATTATCAGCGGTTATGAATATCCGTGTCGGTAAGTAACAATTATATATATAGTGCTATTCATACCAGATGTTTTATTGTTTTAGGGTGCCTACAAATTTCCCAAAAAACATTCCCAAGTTGAGCAAATCGCCCATCTTGCCGACCCAAATCTACGCCACTGTGCTCGGCCCTCCTCCCTCCTCCCCCACAAAAGAAGTCCTGTCAAATGTGTTCAAAAGTCTCCAAAGCCTCGCTATAATCATCAGACATTTTATGAATGCTTTCTTACCCCCTCCCCCCCCCCCCTCTCATTGTAAATGCCGTAAACAGAGAATAAGCACACATTTACTCTCTATTGTATTGGCTTCCACTCCCGGATGTAGTGTTCATCGGGAAAACAAGAGTCCATTCTCAGCGCTTTCTAAAAGATCAATTACAATTGGTAGTCAGAGTAATCAAACCCAACCAAGTGAATGATTCGTCCCACTGTTGGTATACCTATCATTGTTGGAGTTTCTTGTATACGGTGGTGATGTTTGTGTGGGTTTACTTATTCTTGCATGCCGCAATAGCACTACAGCTACATAACTTTACTTATTATAGTCTCTCTTTCATTCAAATCTTTATAAACCAGATCTAGTCGAATCGGTATTCGCCTTTCGCAGTGTTATATCTCAGTGTAAAGTTAAATTGGTGTTTGTTTTGAAGAAAAGTCACCCATGAAAGAACCTGGGCACACAAACCAAACGATTGATTCGCTCTGAATCCCAGTTTACCAGTATTACAGTACAAGTATAGTTTAAATTCAGTTATCGAGTTGATCAAATCACGTTGCAAGTTTTATACCAGGCCCTCTATATGGGGTAAATTTTGTACAGTAGACAGTGACGTTAAACGGCGTAGGCAAGAGCATAATGAAGAACCCTCTTCGGAATACTGCATTAGGTTACATAATTCACAGATGTCCAAAGATCACTATCACAAATTTACATAATAATATAAACAGGGTATAATAGGTAACATCTCATCCGTGAACACAGTCATGAATGTATTATGCGTTGATTTATGGTATATTCATAAGCGTGAAGCCAACAGTAATGTTTCTAAAACACATGGTAGCTGTAAGCTTGTAAAGGGATCCGCAAAGCCGGTCGAACCCAGATTGTTCAAGATTGTTCAAACTATTAAAAACATGTCGGACATACATGCGTCTCGGCAGCCAGAGGTCATGCCGAATGGAGTATGATGACTGTGCATTCAATAATTGTAGGACTGTTCGGCATGCTTATAGCGCAGGGGGAGCAACCAACATTTCTGAACTCGGGGAGGGCTAAGATGTTAAGTTTCCGGGAGAGGGGTCCCCTTTTAAAAAATTGTGGTAAAATGGAGGGTGGCTTGATGCAAAGTGGTGCTATATTTTGCAACTTTGAAAAGCGATGTTGAAGAATTTTCCGACTGTTTATGTTGTACCGCGTATTCATGTTATAAACTTATGTACTGTTCACTAGAAGTTTTTCTTGCAACATTGTCTATCATCAGTGGCCGGGGTAGGGGTTCGAACTCCCTGAGTTTATTCTGGGTGGGGTATAATTTCCTCTTCCCGAAGTATCGGTTGGTTGCGCCCCTGTTTATGCCGAACATATAGCCACCGTAACTATTAGTAGGATATCGATGATCGTAAACAAACATTGATATAATACATACCTTCTGGGTGTTTCATCTTCTGCAAAGGCAGTAGCGTGATGAAATCTCCCTGCTGATTGGTCAGCGGGGACTGTTCGTTAAGACCACATTGATATGTCCTTTCCATTAAGTCTGTAGCGGCTCGAATTTCGTCAGCATATTTTGTAAAAGTCGAACTGAGAACTTTGAGAACGAATTCCTCCGTTTTTATGGAATCATTTATGTCGACCGATGTCACCTTGATCAAAAAGACTTGGTTTAGGTAAAGGTTCTGCACGTTCGTAACCGAACCGGTGACGCCGAAATCTCTGAGAACATTTTCGACCGTAGATTGTGAAATGAACGCTTTACTGTTTTGAAATTCCCTCCACTCCATTCCGAGAATTGTTTACGTTTCGTTCTGAGATCCTTGGTAAACAGTCGTCTTTTCTTCTAAAGCATAGTATTATATTAATTGATGAAGAAGACGAAAGCACGTATTATTACTAAATGTTATGATTTTACTTGAAACACAAATTTCGAATATCTCAAAACACTATTCTCTTAACTTAAGTATACTTAGTTTGTTAAAAGTAAACAGATTGCGAATGGTATTTCATAGATTTCGGATTGGGGGAAGGGGGGCGGCTTCTAAATGTTCTCAATATGTTATAATTTTTGCGATACTATTAAACACCGCCTGAAATGGGTAAGCCCAACCACCTGCAGGTAAAACATTTATGTTTTCTAAATATAACATTGAATCCAACACTTTATTCGTAATACCTACAGTGTCAATTACAGAAAGCATTCACAAAATGACATTTATTTTCATCTTGATCAAGTTTTTGCTTAGTTACTACCGGGGTTTCTGAGTATTCATTCTGTCATAATACAGTAATAATTTCATATTTGACATTCTCATGGAATCTCTCATTACCTGCACTGTAAATAAGATAATCTCTCTCAGTATTGAGTTTGTTGGTTATTAGTGAAGAGCAATACGCCTTTGGATCAATGTACTGAACGTGTTTAGAAATGAATCAAGTCAATTTTTGTCGGCAAGATCTCTCTCAATGCTTAAGTTAATGCCAAGGAGTCGAGTCTTTCTTCAGAAATTGCTAATCTTCTGTATGATTTGACCAGTTTCAATCGGCTGAAGGACCGTTCTACAGTGACAGATGATATCGCAGTTGTGCCAAGAATCACATACAAAAATGGTCAAATTCGGTTATATATACATTATTCAAATCATTTTCCTTGATAGCATTGAGGCATGTCTTTGTACTGATTTAGATTTATGATTCAAACACTTGGCTTTCTTTTAATATTCAGACGGAACTAAATCCACATCCCTTTCATAAATTGATGCAGACTCCTGAATGACTTCTACATCTCTAATGTGTGGTGGCATCAAACATAGCTATATTTCTTTACCTTTCGCTGACCCTCGCAACAAACCTTGTAATGTATTGGGTACGGTACAATAGATGCGACCTTTGAGCAGGGAGCTGCCCACAGCTTTGAGCTGAGCAGAGCACTCAGTTAATATACACGATACAATTACCAAATATAGGAATAGTCGTTGTGGATTATCAGCGGTTAGGAATATCCGTGTCGGTAAATAACAAGTATATAGTGCTATTCATATACCAGGTGTTTTTTGTTTGTTTTTGGTGTGCCTAATAATTCACCCCAAACATTTTCCCAAGTTGAGCAAATCGCCTACCTTGCCCACCCCTATCTACGCCACTGTGCTCGGCCCTCCTCCCTCCTCCCCCACAAAAGAACTCCTGTCAAATGTGTTCAAAAGTCTCCAAAGTCTCGCTATAATCATCAGACTAACAACATTTTATGAAAGCTTTCTGACCCCCTCCCCCCCCCCCCCCCCCTCTCATTGTAAATGCCGTAAACAGAGAATAAGCACACATTTACTCTCTATTGTATTGGCTTCCACTCCCGGATGTAGTGTTCATCGGGAAAACAAGAGTCCATTCTCAGCGCTTTCTAAAAGATCAATTACAATTGGTAGTCAGAGTAATCAAACCCAACCAAGTGAATGATTCGTCCCACTGTTGGTATACCTATCATTGTTGGAGTTTCTTGTATACGGTGGTGATGTTTGTGTGGGTTTACTTATTCTTGCATGCCGCAATAGCACTACAGCTACATAACTTTACTTATTATAGTCTCTCTTTCATTCAAATCTTTATAAACCAGATCTAGTCGAATCGGTATTCGCCTTTCGCAGTGTTATATCTCAGTGTAAAGTTAAATTGGTGTTTGTTTTGAAGAAAAGTCACCCATGAAAGAACCTGGGCACACAAACCAAACGATTGATTCGCTCTGAATCCCAGTTTACCAGTATTACAGTACAAGTATAGTTTAAATTCAGTTATCGAGTTGATCAAATCACGTTGCAAGTTTTATACCAGGCCCTCTATATGGGGTAAATTTTGTACAGTAGACAGTGACGTTAAACGGCGTAGGCAAGAGCATAATGAAGAACCCTCTTCGGAATACTGCATTAGGTTACATAATTCACAGATGTCCAAAGATCACTATCACAAATTTACATAATAATATAAACAGGGTATAATAGGTAACATCTCATCCGTGAACACAGTCATGAATGTATTATGCGTTGATTTATGGTATATTCATAAGCGTGAAGCCAACAGTAATGTTTCTAAAACACATGGTAGCTGTAAGCTTGTAAAGGGATCCGCAAAGCCGGTCGAACCCAGATTGTTCAAGATTGTTCAAACTATTAAAAACATGTCGGACATACATGCGTCTCGGCAGCCAGAGGTCATGCCGAATGGAGTATGATGACTGTGCATTCAATAATTGTAGGACTGTTCGGCATGCTTATAGCGCAGGGGGAGCAACCAACATTTCTGAACTCGGGGAGGGCTAAGATGTTAAGTTTCCGGGAGAGGGGTCCCCTTTTAAAAAATTGTGGTAAAATGGAGGGTGGCTTGATGCAAAGTGGTGCTATATTTTGCAACTTTGAAAAGCGATGTTGAAGAATTTTCCGACTGTTTATGTTGTACCGCGTATTCATGTTATAAACTTATGTACTGTTCACTAGAAGTTTTTCTTGCAACATTGTCTATCATCAGTGGCCGGGGTAGGGGTTCGAACTCCCTGAGTTTATTCTGGGTGGGGTATAATTTCCTCTTCCCGAAGTATCGGTTGGTTGCGCCCCTGTTTATGCCGAACATATAGCCACCGTAACTATTAGTAGGATATCGATGATCGTAAACAAACATTGATATAATACATACCTTCTGGGTGTTTCATCTTCTGCAAAGGCAGTAGCGTGATGAAATCTCCCTGCTGATTGGTCAGCGGGGACTGTTCGTTAAGACCACATTGATATGTCCTTTCCATTAAGTCTGTAGCGGCTCGAATTTCGTCAGCATATTTTGTAAAAGTCGAACTGAGAACTTTGAGAACGAATTCCTCCGTTTTTATGGAATCATTTATGTCGACCGATGTCACCTTGATCAAAAAGACTTGGTTTAGGTAAAGGTTCTGCACGTTCGTAACCGAACCGGTGACGCCGAAATCTCTGAGAACATTTTCGACCGTAGATTGTGAAATGAACGCTTTACTGTTTTGAAATTCCCTCCACTCCATTCCGAGAATTGTTTACGTTTCGTTCTGAGATCCTTGGTAAACAGTCGTCTTTTCTTCTAAAGCATAGTATTCCACCTATGAACTTTATCCATGCAGTACATACAATGGGATATGCTTGAGTAGTGAGTCCTCGGGTATAGGCTATATTCCTTCCATTATAGTTCGTTAAGTATCACTACCTGTTATTGTGCTCGCTATCTATGTGAATTCTATGACGCCTCAGAAGTGCATATTTGGATTAGTATATGAAAGAAATATAGACATCGATTGCTGGTAGAAGGCCATTCAATAAAATAGAAGAGATTAGGTAGAGATTAGGTAAATTGCAAATTCCACTGCGTAATATTAGCGGGTTTACTTGGTTAACTCAAGAGTCGATGAATAAAGATGACTGAAGCAGGGACGTAGCGAGCGGGGGGGGGGGGGGGGGGGGGTGGGGGGGGGTGTCACACCCCCCCAATAATTTGGTCGCTGTCGGCAAATTTTGGGTCTGTCGGCAAATTTTGGGTCTGTCGGCAAATATTGGGTCTTTCGGCAAAAGGAGAAAAGGTGAAGAGAGCGGAAGGGGAAGAAAGAAGGAAAGCTGAATAGAGAAAAGGAGAACGGGAGCTTCTTCCGTGCCAAATTTGACTTAAAATATGCACCAGATTGCATCTGAGGACGTTTCAAAACTAAAAAATTTCCACAAAAATAATCCAAAAAAAGACCCCTCCCCCAGGTCGGCCATCAGTCTTCAGCCCCCCCCCCCCACTCAAAAGTACTTTCCTACGCCACTGCTGCCGCGTGTATTCACTAAAAATCGTAGTCATTATGCGGCAGCATTTATAGTCACATAATGACCAAGAAGAAAAAACTAATTATGCGGCAATATTATTGTCAAATAAGGACTAACGTAACTCTTACTCATGATGCGGCAGTCTTTACTGCATCAGAACGACTTCGTTAAACATACTCGTTATTCGGCAACATTTTCTACAGTGGAATGACTGAAACACTCGCCAAAACGGACAGTATTTATGTGGTGGAGGCGCTGTTCAAGAAACACAGCATTACTGCTTTGCTGCGATTATGCATAGATGTGAGTACTTGGAGAAGGAAGAACCTGTAAAGACTGATTTTAAAGACTGATTGCAGCAATTCCAGACTAAAAAACCAGACTATTTCTAAAAGACAGAATCAAGGAATGAGAGTCAATTATTGTAAAGACGATTCGATTGACATATTTATTGAGCACAATCAAGTTAATTAACAAAATGTAGTTTCTTGGTATTTACTTATATGCCCATCTATCATGGAAAATCACAAAATCCATCACCTTGTACAGATGGTGTACTATTGTATTTTTACACTGTGGAAATACACTCAAACTCAAAGTAGCAAGTGAAAAAGACTTTCTCTTCCTTTGCAGGATGTAAAATAGTTGGAGAGCGGAAAAGGCAAGAAATAGCACCATGTGTATTCCATTTATTACATTTATGGATGTATTCCATGTTTAATCCATGTATTCCATTTATTACACCAAATAGCGCCCCCACCATGTAAAACACTATTATTACACCCAATAGCACCATGTGTATTCCATTTATTACATTTATGGATGTATTCCATGTGTACTACATGTATTCCATGTATTACACTTTGGTATGTTCAATGGTGGAAGCGTCTCTCATTGAAAAAATGGTGACATGTAAAATTCTGGTTCTATTTTCTTCCCAACCATTAACGAGGAACGAACAATGAAGTACCATTCTCTGTTTCATTTCTTCTTCCTATGAAAACAAAAGAAACAACGAAAACAATTTTTTTAAGGGGTCAACATAAATATTATAATAATGACTGATTAACTCTAAACTTGGAGTTTAAAGAATTGTTTGATATTATTATAACAAAAAATTCATTATGAAATAAAGTATTGGTTTTATACTAACGCTATATCATAAATTATTCTTGAAAAATCTCAAAGTGGACTCTAAGTTCATAAGAGTGTTCCAAAGCATTTTATAACAAAAAATTCATTATGAAATAAAGTATTGGTTTTATACTAACGCTATATCATAAATTATTCTTGAAAAATCTCAAAGTGGACTCTAAGTTCATAAGAGTGTTCCAAAGCATTTTAATTCATTAATGTTAATTTCCATGTTATCAGTAGTTGAGACATCTCCGTAACAACAAAAACAAAATTATCACAGAACGAACAAAACATTTCAGTATATAGGGTACTAATAAATAAAACAAACATACTTCAAATCGTGAAATAATCAAATTGGCACTTTTACCATGTCATCATAACAAAGAAATGGAACAAGAGAAAGTAGTAAGTTGTCTTACTTTTTTGGTGTTGGGGTTTCCTGGTAGCCCTCCCAGGGTGACGTTGAGCCTACGTCAGCGACTTGAGAAGAGGAATCAGTGTAACTGCTTGAGTCCACGACCTGCAAGAGATTAAAAATCACTGCAAGAATAAAAACAAAAAGCATATACAAAGAGCAGTATGGATCATTAATATTGAAGCAGTGTGCTTTTAAGCAATGTCTTTTCAGAATTAAAAGTGCTTTCTTGTTGATTTGGGTACACTATGATAATTTCTTCTTTAAATTTACTTCGTCACTTTATGTCACACATATTGCAAGCCACATGTGCAATAAAACGATAAACCGAGTTTGTCGCCATTAAACTCTGTGTTTCGATCGATAAACTGAGCTTATGGACTGGATAACTGTGTTTTACGCGATAAACTCAGTTTATCGAGCGAAAAGCAGAGTTAACGGCGATAAACTCAGTTTATCAAATTATTGCACATGTGGCGTGCCATATCCAATTCGATAAACTTGGTTTATTGAGCGATAAACTCAGTTTACCGATAGAAAAACAGAGTTAACAGCGATAAACTCGGTTTATCGAATTATTGCACATGTGGCGTGCCATATTCAATTTGATAAACTTGGTTTATCGAACGATTAACTGAGTTTATTGATAAACTCAGATTATCGATAAACAGAGATTATCGATAAACTGAGTTTACCGAGCGAAAAACATAGTTCCCATTTGATAAACTCGGTTTATCGCCAATAATCTTAGATTATCGAGGGAACCCTGCTTTTCGCTCGATAAACTGAGTTTAACGCGAAAAACACGGTTATCCATTCCATAAACTGAGTTCATAGATCTAAAAACAGAGTTCAACGCCGATAAACTCGGTTTATCGATTATTGCACACATGGCTTGTCATATACACATGCAATCATTTCAGTTCCCTGAGGGTCTCTTCAAATATTTTCACTACCACTCCTAGGTCTTGATATTTACTATGTATTCTTGGCAATCTGACAAGCCATCAAACTAATTCTCGCCGGTTTTAGAGATGGGATATTTAAATGTGTATCTAATCAAATTCAATGAAGATCATGCATTGTTACCAATCAGTTTTATGTCAATAATCATGGTATAAAATATGCTGTGTCTACTCCCTTCTTGCCATTCAGGGTACTCCTAGAATTGTCAAGATGACATCACTAATTTTGGTTGTTACCAGATGCATAACATAAACTATCGCCAAAATTTAAAAAAAAAATATTTGTGTATCTGCAGAATAAGAAATGCTAATAAAATATGGTTATGACCGAGAGATGCAGAAAATTCCTACAAAGTTCAGCCACTAATAAAACACTGCTGTTATTAAGGGAGACGAATGCAAAGCCAGATACACTAACCTCATCCTCCCCATGGTCCTCATCATTGTCGCCTCCTCCTCCAACAGAGTTCTCCATCTGGTCTGTCTCCATGGAAGAAGAGCCATACCAGGTACCCTCCTCCTCCCCGTCAGCTGCGGACGATGCTCCATTGGTAGACCCCACTGATGCTGGTTTGAAATTCGACTCAGCAAATATCTGAGAGGGCATCTCGTCTTCACTTGAGAGGGTGCTGTAGAAAATAAACAGAAATTGGAGTTTAGCAATTATCACCAAACTGAGAATGGCAATTTAATATATAATGCAACAACAAATTATAAACACAGATGGCTAAATGGAAATCAGCTCGGCCCAGCTGTCCCAAAAACCCTCCCACCCCCCTCCAAAAGAAAAAGTGAAAAATTGAATAACTTCAAGACAAAATGTGGATGTAGTTACAAGGGATGATAAAATTATGAAATACTTACGTTTTGGCGGTAACTGCTATTGCATTCTGTGAAAAGAAGAAACAAGCATGGTGGAGTAGATTCAACTAGGGAGGGGAGGAGGGGAGGGGGAGAAATGATTTTTAATTATTATTAAATTACAGAGTCGAATCAAAAAAGATCCCAACTGGCTTCACATTATTGAACTGAAATATTTTCAGTAGAATTCAGGCTTTAATTCGTAGCTTCAAATTACATCTAAAACATTCAATTCATTGAAAAATCTGAGCAAATTTTTACAACATTGTTCAACACGGTCATGGGCTGAATGTACTTTACATTTCGACTTATTTTGCAAGATTCCTATAAGAGTAAGTACAGAACTAAAACCTATTAGACAAAGTCAAATCCTGTGTGTACCCTTCATCCTAATTCAGCTACTGTAGATCGTGTTACAGCAAAGTTGTTGCCATCGGTTACGTCGAGAAATAAACAAACAAACAGTTCCTTGACCACAGAGAAGCTTGGCATTTTCCCTGAACTAACTATATCTTTAATCTGCTCATGTTAATTTTCTTTCCAACATGTAACATCTCTAGTTAAATACAAACTAATGAAAACTTTCAGGAACCAGTCTGACATATTTCTGTTTTCCACAAAACGGCCGCATTGTCTCCAAACGATAAAGATTTGAGTAACAAAATATCTTTCCCCTTGCAGTGCCCAGAAGTTCACTTCTTGAAACCACCTAGCTGAACGACTAACCTTATGCCTTTGAATCCGATTCTGCAAGACCTTGGTTCGTTTTTTGGTTACCTCATGGTAGCTTTTTATTCTCTTCTTCCAAAATGTGTAAAGGGTTGTCGGTGACCCCATCCCAACCTCATGTAAGACTTGAGTGAGGGTATCCTGAAGGAAAACAACAAATTTGTAAACTTTGGAATTTGTTTTCTCTCTTCTGAAATGAGAGTTCAAAACCCTCAGACTCAAGCCAATAAAGTAAATGGAACTGCTCTCAAGGGTAAAATTTTTATGGGGGATACTCAAGCTATTCCCTTTTGATATCCTTTATCTTGGAAACCAGCATATGACTAATTTTGCACCATCAATTGTCCAATACTCAGGTATAGGGTACATCCTGTACTCAGGTATGAGATATCACTTCTTTTCTCATTCTTTTTTTTGTAAGTTATTTGTGTACTCTTATGTACAAGGAGTGTATCACTAGAAAAGCCCACAAGGGTTTCTTGATAAACTTCCTTTCACATTCCATAACTCTCTGTATCCGCTACCATTGATGTATATATGTTGTGAAAAAACACATATATAAACGAACGAATAAACGGACATCCTGTACTCAGGTATAAGGTATGACTTTACTTAGGTATAAGGTACAGTATATTGTACTCACTACTCAGGTATAAGGTTTATATTGTACTCAGGTATAAGGTATATCCTGTACTTAGGTATAAGGTACATCATGTACTCAGGTATAATGTATCACTTTACTCAGGTACAAGGTACATCGTGCACTCAGGTATAAGGTATATCCTGTATTCAGTTAATACAAGGTATAAGGTACAGTATTCCTACAATATGCAAGACATCACAAACACAAACATCTATACACAAACACACCAACACTCACATACATGCCATAAAGACTATATAGGATTATAATTGTCATCAAAAATAAAGAAAAGGAGTATGAGGTCACTGACCCAAATCTCATGTTAACCAAAACTTTCTTTCATAAGTCTAAAATTTGTTTATAATTTCCCTGTCAGTTATCGACTGTTTATTGACTTAAATAATAGATGCACAAAAATGATAATTTCTCCTGAACTCCATTCCCTACTGATTTCTGGGTTGTATGGAATGAAACAAGGTTTTGATCGGCGGCCTCCAGATAAGAAAAGGCTTTATATAGGAATCGCTAGTTACTATTGAAGGACTGGATATCTTCTTTGGAAGACCATAGGGTTTGTAATGCTGAGGTCACTGGTTTGAATCCTGTTCTAGCCTAAAAACAATGTCTTTGCTTGTTTCAACTATGTTTATAATTTCCCAGTCATATTGCTGTAGTTTAGCTCCTTCTATGAAAGTCAACACATAATGCAGACCAACCTGAAAGCCAGTGGATCCGCTGGTAGCCTCCCGGTCAACGGCAACTCTAAGAAGCTGACCCACTTTGGAGAGATAGTCATTAAGGACATCTGTTAGAGTTTCCAAGGCAGGCTCTTCACTTGCTGCAAGAAAACAAATTAAACAATCAGCCTGACACTTCAGGGTACAATGAACAACAGGGAAATATGATGATATGAAAATTATGTGCATCACAAACTGTTCCACAGCATTTTCCAGTAAATATTTACATAGAAATATTTTAAAACGATGACTACATTCATGGCAGGATGTGATCATCACACTAAGAAATCTGGGAGCAACTTTCTTTTTTTTTTACCTCTGGTAACTAACCCTACCATGCAGTTTTTAAAATATGATTGCATTAATCAAATCTAAGACAGCTGTCTGGATAATTTTTTCATGGAATGATGATTAGTTCCTACTGATTCTTTATCTTTTAAATATTTTGTCTCCATTGTAGTAACAGTTTGTTAAGTTTTTGTTTAGCATCCAAAAGCTCTTAAAATAGTTTTGAGCAGTTTTGGTTTTCTTGGTTAAGGTCTTAGTATAGTAATTTTGCTCATTCCTTTGAGATTAATTTGCATTTTTATAAAAACCTACTTTGATAACCGGAGTGGGCACACACTGTAGAAACAGCTCGGTGACTCAGTTTTCTAGCGGTGTTTCGATCCAACTCGACGGTGCCATCCTCGAGTGTGTATCTTGGTAACCTATCCATGGGACAACATGAATCACATGAGGGACAAACAAGAAAGGAAATCATTGGAACATCCAAAAAATAATGGTTTCAATATTTTATTTTGAGATCATCCCATTCAAGTAAACAAGGTACACCCTTTACCCTAATGTATACATTTCTAGTTGTAACTGTAAGATCGAATAATTACAAAAAATATAATGATATTACGGAGCAAAAATTAAATGTTCCCACCTTCCATTTTCATCTATTTTCATTTGTTCTGGCCGAGGGTATTTTTTCACCAGCTCCTCCAGAGATGGTTCTGATTGAGTTCCAGCCTTCCTGTCATCAGATTTCTGAAGATTATAAACAAAGAGTCTGTCTTCTGATATTGTTTGCTCATCTTTTTATGGCAAGCTAAGTGACGTAGTTTGGTGGTGCACCAATAAATTTGATCTTTTAACGTGAGTACACAAAATTCACACCTGGCATGATGCAGGTAGGTTAAAAATCAAAAGGTCTGCTAATGCAAAAATAAAGATCTTTACTAAATTATAGTAAAGTTTCCCTTCCTAGATGTTTCTACGAAGTGACTATTAGTAGACAAGGGACGGAGAGAAGGAAGAAACCAATATGGGGAAGAGGAGAGGTAGGGGATACAGTAAACTGTAGATGGACAAAGAGAGGAGTAAGGAAAGAGGGTAGGGAGTAAACTAGAGGAGGGCAAAGACCGAAAATGTGGAGAGAAAAAAAAAGTGGACAGAGGCAGAAAGAAAAAGGTGAGCTGGAAGAGGTGGGGGGGGGGGGAGGAGAAAGGTAAGTCATGTCCTTCCTGAATGTTGAGCCCATGAGGTTGAATGGTGCGAACGCGTTGCATCCACAGTCTCTCTCTGCTGATTCGTACTAGGTCAGGACTCTACCTAAAGATTCAATCCCCTGTAGAGGCATGTCATTAATGGTATGGTTGCGAAGGTTAAAGTGTTCACCAACAGACTGGGGTCTCAGTCGTATTATTCCCACAGGTCTACAGGTTACACATATACTTACATAACTATCACCATGGTGACTGGAACTGGCCGCTGCTATGATGTCATGGTTATATTTCAGAAGTTGTATGGTATGCAGACTAATAACATCTGGTCTGTACAGCTCTGTGGAGAGGCTTTAATGCAAGAGAACAATAAAGCAAGTTAACTTATGACATTGAATTAAGTGTTAAGCATTTCTAAAGACTTCTTTGAATTGAAAATATAATAAATTACACTGTACACATGTATGTTCCAGCAAGATAATTAGTTGAAATCACATTTTTTTTTATATATTTGTTTGGATTTGAGAGGCTGGCAGTGGGGAGTTGGGGGTGTGTTTCACTTCAACAGTTCACCTGTTCAAATTTGGGTTCTAAAGTTTTCATAGAAGTACAAGCATTACCTTGACAGACCAAAATATGTTAACTGCATCACAATACGTACTCAAATGAATCAAACAGCTAGTTTTAACGTTGATGCTTTGGACCAAGACTGCAGGATTGCAAAAATACAGGTACATGAAAATTCTCTTCTATATAAATGAATGTCTAAAAGATTTAATCAATTCCTGCATATATATATATACTAATTTATCCACTAATTATGTACTATGAGACTTCTCTGATGGGTGAGACTGCTGTAACTTACAGTGGTGTCTGAGTCTTCTGTTGAGCTGAGGGCTGAATAAGCTTCGGTCCCTCAACTGTCACTTCCAGCGATGCTTTTGTGAATGATGATGATGGTGCAACCAAGGACACTGTTGCCCCAACCCCAAGGGATGGGTCTAGCTCACCCCAGTGGGAAGATCTCTTCATTTCTTAAAACTAAAAGTACAGTAAACACAGAAGGGTATTTAGCTGAAAAAATAGAACAACTCAGTCTCTTGATATAGACTCCTAATGAAAGCTCTGCTATGCTCAACAGATTTCTGCAAACTCTGGCAGGCATTTTCAAAAGTCTTTTTTCAATGCTTTTATATAATTTACGATATATTACATGTTTGTATCTGCATTTTGAAATCTGAGCAATGAATTTTTTTGGCTAAAGTGGGTTTTGAACCAATGATTACAAGTACTGTGCTTTACGAACTGAGCTATCCACCCTGTAGTTGAGTATAACCCTATCATATCCATTTCTTTTCTGGGGATGCCAGTGAGAATATCTTTCATTCCATGGTGCATCATATCTCAGTTTCAGCCGATGGAACCTGGAATCCCTTCCAACTTCAATTCCTACCCATTCTATCTAATGTTTCACCGGAACTCACATCACCCCAGTTTTCTGTCAATGCAACCTGGAAGTCTTGGAATCCCTCCCCTGCAACTTGCATAAATGTGGCCAGTTACCACACCCAAGTTTTCAGTTTAGGCCCTGTGGCGGCCAGAGGCCTAGGCCTACGCTGTTTGGTTTTGATTTCCCGTACTGTATGGCCTATAGCACCCGTGTATGCCTAATTTGAATGGATGGGATGCACGAAACCATGCAACAGTAGGTCGACATTACACAAACTGACACGACTTAAGCAGAAATACAAATTGCAAACCATAAACTAGCACAGATACAACGGGAAAATAGTAAAATCGTGAAACCCACCGAAAATATCGAACGAAAAATCCGATTGACGTTAGGCCTACTCCCGTTCCCAATGTATGACTACTATACACACAATCCTTGTACGTGCACCGCGCTTGAAGAGTTGAATTTGGATAGAGCGCCCTCGACTTAACAAAATCTATGTTGTTGCATGGAAGCAACTATTTTCATTCTCTAAATCAGGGGTGGGCAACCTTTTTGAATGAATGGGCCAGATTTTAGAAGTGAAAGATTGACAGGGCCGCACCTAACCAACGACCTGCTGTTGATTTCAAACTTTTGATTCCGAGGACTTTCAAGCAATACGTGTGTGTACTAATCTGTATTCACAAAAACATAATGTCAATACAGTACAGTGATTATAGACATACCTGACAGTATCATTAGTGCAGATAAATTCTAAGCAGCTAGCTCGTTTTTTTGTGATGATGTAAAATAGATTGATATTTTTTCTTTTTCTTGAGACATCTCACGGGCCGCAAAAATATCACTGGCTGACCGCATGTGGCCCGCGGGCCGTAGGTTGCCCACCCCTGCTCTAAATGAAGCTTCAATGTAAAACTTTGCCTTATTGTAATAAGGTGGCGCCTGTCAGTGGTTTGGCCAGAGTGGGCAGGGGGAAGAGAGCTCCCGCGAAATAAAAATGTTTTATTGACAACT